>CM031236.1:564335472-564400835 GCA_018340775.1 Taxus wallichiana var. yunnanensis | reverse complement strand
TAAGATAAATTGATTTGTCCCTACTAGAAGACATAAAGGAGCAATTTAGAAGGGATGCTTTACTTGAAGAAATGACTATAGTAAATCGACATGTTGGAATCTGTCCAAAATGAAAGATATATGCATGAAGACTACTTCAAGAGGTTGACTACATTGATTCAAATTTTTTGTAAGCCTGTTGATATCAATGGAATGAATATTCTAGGTATTTTAAGAAAGGAAAGTTTGTCTGCTCAATCTCATGAACTCACCACTACAATGATGTGACAATTCAAAGATATGGATAATCCCTTAGAGTGTGGAGCAATAACCGGCTATGGAAAAGAGTTGGGGTGAGTATTATTTTACAATAAACCATGTACAAGTTTTTATCATTGGCTAATCTATGTCAAACAATGATTTTGGGTTCAGTTGAAAATGAGAGAATTTTTAGTGCCTTGGCCTTTATAAATTCAAAATTGCGAAACAAGCTTGACAAAAATTTGGAAAATTGTTTGAGAATTTATACATCACGGTACAAAGTGGATAAATTTCCCTATGACATGGCTCTAGTAGTATGGAAGTCAATTACTAAAAGGAGAGGGGATGAAAACAATGGCACAAATACAACAGATGACCCTATTACAAAATTGATAGTCAAGAAAGAGAGAGTTAGTCTCGATATCTGGTGAATCAAATGCTAGAGATGATCCAAGTCCATCAAGTTGGAAGCTTCCATTTGTGGATATCCCATGATATAGATGTTCATATAATAATTAATATATTCAAATATTAAGTACATTGTTTTGAATCTCAAACAAGGATTAACGCTCACCCCAAACTTACATGTGCCTAAAGGTAATCATATTGATTCCATTTCCATTTTGTTAGGAAATAAGAGATAAAATATGCGGAATAATTCCTCATAGAATCGTAACAGTAGAAACTAATATGCCTAAAATATTACAGATCTCAAATAAAAGTGCAGAATAAAATAACACAACATAGAGAGACAATATTTAACGTGGTTCACCCAATTTGGGCTACGTCCACCAAGAATCACTTGCTCAGATTTTATTACAAGCCACCACTCTCTCAATACAATACCTAGATCCGTTTGGAGCTATGCTCAACAAACTCTACAGAATTCACACCCGAATTCAAAGCACATCTGCAATGCATTTCATGCATCTATCATATGCATAAAACCATATAAATAGACAACTGCTTAAGCAGTTTTACAAAACTGTGGGTATCAAAACAATGGGCAAAAAACAAAACCGTCCCATAAACCTATGGGTAGCCGAAGAGGCGGTTTTACAAAACAATGGGTACCGAAAAAAACCATGGGCCCAAAAATAGCCCATAACGGTTACCCATTACCCATGGGTTAATAAACCACCCATGAAAATTTTCTTCGAGGGCTTCGCCCGAACCCCCTTGACTACCGAGTGTAACACATAGAAGGTGTACCAAAATCTAACATGAAAACAGGCTCCACAAACATAACACATTTTGATTGCGAAACATTACAAAGTCATGTTTTAATGAGTATTTAATATATTTCACATACAATGTTGTTGATCTCTTTTATAGAAAGCATACACCATGGCTGGTTGGCTATTAAATCACAATGCATTTACATTATTATATACTTTAGGCATATAAGAGTTGTTGTGCTTGATTCTGAGATAGAATAAGTGGATTTTCTTGAATCATTACTGAAATGAAAATTTAAAAATAACACTATTCCTCATTCAACTTGCTTGAGACATGGCTTGTATGAAAAAATTGAAGATTGTCATTGCAACAAATGGAATAATTTTCAAAATGGATCTAAATACACTAAAGAGTAAATCCATGCACATATATATTTAACTTGTGCACCTCTTTGTAAAAGTTTTCTTCAACCACAAGAAACATAAATATCACATGTTTATTAATACAATAAACATAAATATAACTCTAGTCTATTAATAAGACAATTTACTATTTTTATCCATGACCATGATTTCCTCCCAAATAATAGAAACAAAAACCAAACTGCCACTTCAACTTGGAATTAGGATCCACAACTTTAACAAATTATATCATCTTCTGTAACTTGCTCCACTCTTCATCTATTAGAATTGCAATTTTTGTAAATCAGAGTGACTGACATGTAACTTTGTTAGCAATTCATAATTGATAGTGGAGATTTCCTCTATTGTTGTATGCAAACTTACTAAAAAGGTTATCAATGGTTTAATAGAGTCAAAAAAGTTTTTCTCATCTAGCTTCTCAGGAATTTGGTCCTTCTCTTGAGTCATTTTTTCTTTCATCTTCTTCTGGAATGCATCCTTCTTAATGAATTGGTGTGTTTTGTCAAAAGGCATTGGAAAACCAAGATTTGTGAACTCATGTACCTTTCCATGTAGCTCTTGTAACATTATTTGACACTTATTCAACAATTCATATGCTTCACCCAACATCACACACTTTCGAATGATAGATGATACCTTTATTGAGGCATCAAATCGGTTCTGAATTCCTTTAGATGTCAGTTTTGTGTCACTAAATTTGTAGATAGCTTCCAAAATTTTCTTTACTATATCCTCTCTTAAAGCCAACACTTTTTGCTACCTGTTATGTATTCATGAGCTTATCACATATTCTTTGTAGATCAGTCATGAATTCAAAAAATCTAATCAAATCATCAATTTTTTGGTTTATTTTCCCCCAAACATTATCCATCATATTAATCAATGCCTTTTTATGAAATCCAGATAGTTTGATGTTGGAAGATTGTATTTCTTTTTTGCTTTTCCAATTCATGTTGCAATATTTCATTTTGTTTTTTCTCATCATCTAGGCTTTATTCCCATTTTTGACCTTTTCTTTCTCTTCCTTCACAACCTCTTTCAATTCTCCCAATGTTTTTTTAATCTATCATTCTTACTCGTTGTTTCCTGTAAATTTTTCTTCACCTCTTCTAGTTCTACCTATGCCTGTTCATTCACAACAACTGCAGTCATAGAGGAAGATGATTTTATCTTCCTCTCCAACTCACCTATCCTATTAACTTGTTGCTTTTCCTTTTGCTTTCTCATTTTCCAGGTTTGCCTCTAACTTTTGAATATTATTATTCAACTTATATTTCTCCCTCTCTTGCCTTCAGTAATGCTGTGTAAACCACATCATTGTTCCTTTTCGATACATTAATTTTTTCAAAAGGTTTCATTTCTTAAGATCCATTTGAAGGGAGGTCACCTCATAGTCACTGGAAACCATTTCATTATCTAGTTTTACAACTTTGGGCACAACATACATGTATTCCATGGTATCTGTGTCCTGGTTCTAAAGTTCTAGTAGCCTGTAGAATTTTCTTCTTGTTTCTTTTATCTCTTTTTGATTTATTGTCAAACTCAACTAGGTAATCAATACCGAGGTGTTCATAGGAATGAACTGTTCCACCTTGAATGGAGAAGGAGTAATTGAATTTTGGGGAGAATTTCCCTATGGAATGGTAGTTTTTAGGGGTGGTGATACTTTCTATAAATCATTTTGATCCAAGAGTAAGCGTTATCTCTTGGAAGTGCACCTTGTAGAGAGATGGCTGCGGGTGTTCTAACTTATCACCGAATCATGCACCCCTGTGCTTATACAAGTGCATATACTTAACTCACGGTGTGATTGGATAACATGGGTACTATCTCCTCAGGACTTGCTTACTTGAGATAGACCTCCCGCAGAAAAGTCGGGTTCTTGCTCCTAAACTACCTCGTACAATCTACTCTAATGCATGATAAGCTTTTCGTTTAATCTAAATTTCCAAGGGACCAGGGGAGAGAGAATGCATAAAATGAAAGCCTACACTAAAGCGGTGATCCGAGAAAAGGAGGGTGTAAGTAGTCTCCAAATGTGTGAAAAGGAGCAAAGTACACACTAGAAGAGGTGATGAAACCATTCTCATAATCTAGCAAAATGCATTTACAACAATTTCCAGGCATACACATGATAATGGATCCTCCAAGAACATAATGTCTTGAAAGTTATATGTAGGCAATACATGACAATGGTTCTAAAGTTCTATAGCCACAAGTAGAATTTTCTTCTTGTTTGCTTTTATCTCTTTTTGATTTATTGTCCAAAATCAACTAGCTTAAGCAATTTTTGGCGATACCCGAAAAACTCTCCCTTTACAATGAGCCCAACACTCCAATTTATAGAAAAATGAGAAGGAAAGAGAGAAGGAAAATGGAAATCCCGAAATTTGTCCTTCAACCATAAGAGGAATGAAATGATTGTACATTACCAGGCTCCCCCTTGTCCCAATGGAGAAATAATGATGACCATGCCTCTTAATTGCACTCCCAACTACCAAATAAAACAACTTGTTATGAACCCGGCCACGTTTTCTTAAAAATATCAATCAATTTCTCATTAAATATGGATTTTTTGATTTTTGTGCATCTGGCTTAGAGCCACGATTCCAACGGTACCAATGTGAATGTGATTTAGAAATGCAAAAGTTATTATTTTGGGGGTGGTATTTGACGGGAATGATACCTGGAGCCGAATATATTTCTCTTATTTAAATATATCTACCCTCATAAAAAATAAAAAAATCCAGTTTTTGTGGCATAGAGGACGTCGTGCTCATTCCGAGAAAAGTCCAATTTTGTTAGCTCGGAGTCAAAAGTTATGGCCTTTTGAAGTTTCGGACCAAACGTTGACTTTTCTTCCCTTGTAGAGCTTTTGGCGTCCTCGCATCCCTTTGGCCTGGATGTCCCAAAGATCTGAAAGCATTTTCTCGGCTGGGCGTCCTCGCGTCTCTCTTTTGTGCTGGGACAAATACAATGGAAACACCTCAAGTGTTCGAAGTCTTTGTGGGTATGCACTTACTAAGAGGTGAGTCTCCGACTTACGTCCCAAGGTACTAATTGGGATTCCTTCTTGATGTATCCTAAACTAATTTTTTGGGATTTTTTGAGGGTCCCAACTAAATCTTGACTGTAAATGAGCCTTTGAAAATGTCCCTCATGGGTGATACACCAGCCATTTTCATTCTTTGAGCTTGGATTTTTCACAGTAAATGGAAAAAGATTAGGAGAATGGATTCTATGATGCATAAACCAATAATTTTGAGCAGTTATCAATATTAAGGAAGATAACACTTGATGTATTGAGGGAAAAATTCACAACAATACCTATTGTTGAGGTGAGTTAAGATGCACATGCACACTAATATCATGTAAAAAGAGATGAATTACTACACCAAAAAAGATTTACAATCGAGAATGGTCTAGATGATTAACAATAGTTTTTAGGAATATTAAGGAAGACACTTGATGATTGAGGGAAAAATTTTTGTTAAGATGCACATGCACACTAATATCATCAAAAGTACTAAAGTTACAACAGTGGTAGGATGATTAAAGAATTTTACATTCAAAAATATACACAAGACTGAAATTATTAGAAAGGAAGAATATAATTCCCATTCAAAGGGCAAAAATGGCCAAATATGCTTCAACACTCCTATGTCCTAAAAGTCTCTCCTTGCTTGCTTTGCCAATGCACACAATATATAGAAAAAATATTCATCGCACCCTTCTTAAAACTAGACTAAAATTGTACTCACCCATGCATCCTATTTTTATCCTTTATCATGAATAAATAAAGGAATAAATATAAGCATGCTAATACAATGAGGCATTAATAGCCTTGATTAAAAAATACAACTCAGTTAAACTGTAATTGAATATTCTATTTTTAAAATGAAATGGGATAAATAACTTGGCTAATAATAAATATTTTCTTGATGAGCAAGTCTTCTCCAATACATGCAACTTGTCTTCAACTGATTGATGTGACATCTATAATTTGATCCACTTGCAATTGTAAAATTGGCACTTTAAACACTGCCCCTTGGATGCACATGCAAGAATAAATCTCTATGTGTGAGTAAAATAATTTCATTATTTGCAACACTTTGCAAAAATAATTCACCCATGCATTCATCTTGATGGGGACCACCTTTGGCTCTGATGTTGACATTTGTTCTGATCACACCTTCTTCTTATGGCCACATGTGAAATTGACTCCCATATGGGGACCACCTTTGATGTGCACACCTTGTACCATTCTTGCATTGGCCACCTTTTGGGGAATTTAAGGATGTTTTGGAAAGTATAAGGTAAGGTGGTCGTGGAAAAGCATATATGGATCACTTTGGGGTCATAATATATCTAACCCAATAATCATTGCATAAATCATAGTCATCGACTATAGTCATTGAGTTGATGTATTGGTCGGTATTTGATCATGTTTGAAAAGGCCCCTTTTTGATTTTCTCATGGCCATAATATAGTCACAATACCCCTTTTGAAATATCATTACATCTATAATAATGTGTCGGATTTTTACATAGTTGATGGTTATTGGCTTTGATTTTTATATGGGGAAAACTATAGTTAAAAGGCATGACAATTAAAATGGGACTTGGTCCCTCTCGCCATGATGACTCACCCTTAGTAATTTTCGGTGATGATGCCTAACCAGGATGGAGTTAGGGTTTTCTATGGGCATGACACATGCATTATTTGATAACCATGGTTGAGTAAAGTAACATTGTGGTTGAATGGTGGTTTGTAATGTAAACCGTTGATTCTGTACTCTATAATTTGAACCATCGATTAAACTCACTGATGAGTTGAGGAAATAAAGTGATTGGAACCCTAACTTTGATAATTTTTGAGCTCTGATTGAGCTAGGCATGCTCTATGAAATTCTATCCAGCCACCATTGCTTTTGATCTTGAGCTCGAATGCAGGATTTATTTGGTATTTAGAGTTCGTTCCTAATTTAATACTTCTCTGCGAAGGGTTTTTCAACCTTCATTGGTGATTTTTGGAGTTTTGTGGTTTGTTTCTCCCTTTTGGAGTTATGGCTTGTACTTTTCATTGTTAGAGGAGTATTCCCTTGTATTTTGTACTTAAAATGCCATTTTTGGAAGCTTTCGAGATCGTTCGGCTCTGAGATGAGATGGGTATGGTTTTTTCCTCCATATGGGTTTGATTTGAAGTTTGGATTGGTCGTTGGAGGTTTTAAAAAATTGTGGGCTCGGTTTCATGCTATTATGAGGTGCTCAAACCTTTTAGTTTCCTACTATTTACTTCTGATGCTTTATTGAGCTTCGTTCCATTTGTTTTACTTGGTGGCCTGTGTATTCATCATCATTTCTTCAGATCTGTACATTTTCCAATGTGGGTGTTCACATTTTACATGATTACCTCTGGACTTTCGGCTTACTTGACTTCTCAAAAACATTGGTAAGTCCATTTCCTCTCACGGGTATTTTGGAAAAAATGAAGAGAAATTATTTTTGCTTAACTCATCGTATCTTCTTCTTTACATTAATAGATTCTTGGTATTTTTCTTAAAATACTTGTCATATTTTGATTCACCTACTCGAAAATATATAGGTGTTGTTCTTTAATGTAAAACTATATACTTACCTTTGTAGGCCATGGAATCACTTTGTGTTGACCTATATCAATAGTTTCAGGTTCTGGGTTAGTTGTGTTTATTATTTTAAACACCCGTGATTATGTTTCCTTTATTATGGTCTTTGTGACTTATGCCTACAACATGACGCCATTTCTAGTTTGAAACTACTTTTTTTAAAGGTGTCATTGATGGTAAAATTTGAGTGACTTGACTCGTCATGGCTCTGTATTTTGATATGAGGGTTTTCTTTCATTTTTGGTCACTCAATGGTATGTAAAGAATAGAACTGACTTCCTTTCCCGATTTTACTAGGGTGCCATTAATGTGTTTTTGAGATTTTCATGATGAAGCATACCTTGAAATCCATTTACGAGAGTTGTGATATGCATTTTCCCTTTTCTTTTTCTCGCATATTCTCTATAACTCGAGCCATTGGAGCTATTTTTATCATGTTGGGGCTCGACTTGGAACATGTTGATTTACCCATTTGGGGTTTTAAAGCTCTGTTCTAACTTTTACTTAGCAACACCCTGTTTAGAAAATGAAAAATTAAAGCTCTATTTTTTTGTGCTTTGACTTTGGCATTGTCGTGAGAAGAAGGTAAAATCTATTTTCCTCGAGATGATTCGCTAAACTATTTTTAGCTTATACTCTTATGTTGTGATGCCTTCTAGGTATTTGCATAATAAATCTACCTTACTTCGATTTGATTTTCCCTAAAACTAGGTTTGCTCCTTTACCTTGTGAAACCATGCTTGATGAGATTTTTTTGGCTTTTCTGTATGTTTGGTCCTTTTCGAGCTCTTTATTACCGTTAAGATAATATTGTCACTCGATCTCTACCCAAATATGGGTCTTTTTGTTTGCAAAATTTGTTGAGTAATTACAAAATTTGAGCTCCATTATTTCTCTGTTTGGCAAGATATTCAGCCATTACTCTTTCCTTATGAAAATATGGAGGCATGCTCTGATTTTTGGGTAAGTACTCATCTCTATTTTGTAGGATTTTAGACTCTCATCATTGTTTGACACATGATATCTCTAGAGAGTCTTGATTTGATTCCAAATGCCTCTGTGATGAACTATATTCACTTCCAACTATTTTGGAATAAAACCTAGAATAAAAACCAGATTGGCTTTGCTAATGCAACTTACCCAAATTTTGGTTTGGCATTTCTTAGTGTATTTCATTTTGGTTCTATTATGAAAATATGTTCTTGTAATAAGACTACAAATTTGCTTGCATTGTGCCTGAGAAAGGTCACCATGATTACTTGCTCATTGGGTTTCAATACAACTTGATATTGTTTTCACTCTTGAAGACTGCAATCTTTTCCTTTCTTTCATACTATGTCTGGACTATGATACTTACTTCTGAAGCTAAGGAATGGATGTATGATATAAATCTTATTTCTTTGCAAAACAAAATTGAAAGATGAAGTTGTATTTACTATTAGTATAAAAACAAACTCCTCCTTGTGAGGATGGAAGTGCATTTCTCCATCTCTGTTGTAACTTCATTTTGCATTTATGATACTTTAATGTTGATGTTCAATACTTTGATGCCATCGGTGAGCTGTTATTAGATTAAAGATTCTACTTTTGATGGCTATCCACTTAAAAATATTGTTCTTACAGATTTGTGACCTGACTTATTAATAATTGCTCTGATGAATGATCTTTGCTATATTTCTGTACCTTCTTTTCCATCAATCTATCAATCTTGAAGTTGTAGTTGATTGCTTTGCACTTGTAGCTTTGAAATCATTAAACCTTCAAAACCTTTTTCCTTTTCTATCTCAAAAATTGGATTCTTGAAACATTGAAATGGCTTTGAAAGGTTGTCTTTGATACTAAAAATGATCCTTGAAAATTGTTCTCCTACTTGAAAGCTCTTGTCATTCCAAAAATCAAAAATGGTTGTTTTAGATCTGAACTCTTTATTTGCTGCTTGTAATTTTGTTTTGAGATAGAAAATGCAATTGTATTCCATGATAACTTAAAACTTGCAAGTTGTATGTTATCTTGATTTCCTTCTTCAATCTGATAATTACACTTTTGAATGTATGCATTTTATGAAGTTGGAAGTATAAGGAGTTAATTTAAACCCTGAGCTCAATATTGACATCATTTTCTTCTCTCTTTCAGGTACCATGATGTAGTTTGTAGAGGAGGAACTGAGAGCAGCATTTTAAAAGAAAGAAAACCCTCCTCAAGGAAATGATGGGTTTCCTTTACCTCTTTACATTTTCAATTTCATAAATATATGCATTCCTTTTCTTCAGTTATTTCTCATGGCTTGTGTGAGATAAATATGCACAATTATTCCTCATGAATAAATGAATATATTTTTGTGTAATGAGATGTATGTCCTTCCTTTATGTACTTTTATCATTTGTATGGATAATGAATGAACTTATATAACTCAAAAAACTTAAATAATTCACTTAATCATAGAAATAAATTAGAATCAAGTGTACCTTATTGACACCCATTGTAAATACAAACTGCTTGTAAAACTGTACCTTGTCCTTCAAACCTGCAACCTATCTGCAACTTCATAACATCATGTCTGATACATGCTACCCTTCATACCTTCTTGGGGAATTGAAATGGTCCTTTATGGTCCTTTCATAGTTCTGACGAGGGTAAAAAAATGGAATGGTTGCATCTATGAGGCATGACATTATGTAATTGTACCCAAGTTATAGTTTTGATTGGAATTTGACTTCAAGACTATACAAACCAAATGACTAAAATATGTATCTTAATCCGAGGTGGTTGACCTAAACATAGCCAAACTCATAACCCGACCAATCCGAGAAACTTAAAGTTTCAAGTTGACCTTTTTTGCACAGGGTGCAAAACATGTCCATAGTAATTGTACCTGTGTCTACCTCTATCTTTTGCCTCTTCTCATTTCCTTGTTGGACAATAGCCCTAGCAACTTCAACTATCTCTATTGTCCTCTTTATGTTTCCAATACTCTGTTGACTACTACCATCATCACTAGAACTACCAACATTAGCAATAGTAATAGATTCATGGCCAACTTCTCCTCTAGGATTTTCAACGTGTGGCTGAAATGTTTTTTGAGGATTTGACTCGAGTAAATTGCACTAGATTAACACTTATAGATGTTGAAGTATGCAGTGGTCCTTTCTCCAAAGTTGAAGCTCCAAGGCTTGACCTGTCGAAAAAATTTCTAGGCTGTGCCTTTGGTGGAACCCAAATGCCTTGTCCTGTTGAACCCAAACCACCACCACTAAAACCCAAATTTTCAACAATAACTGCTCTTGTAGAATATCTTTGTTTCAAGCCTTCATTGAGACTTGGTTTATATGTTCCAAGTGGATTGTGTAATTCCTCAAAGTCAGTGTCATCATCACTACTTTTCTCTCAGGATGCTCTTCATTCCACTTCTTGTTGAATGCTTCATCTTCTGGAATAGAATCATACTCTGAAACAAATTCTGGATGGCCTAGGTCCTGCCTCATAGATTTTTTTTTAGAAATTTTATACCTTCTCTAATTTCTTTCTCACAATTCATTTTGTAATTCCTTTGGCATTCTTTTAGAGGATTTTTATCAGATTTTGCATACAATTTGGCAGATTGAAAATCCTCTGCCTATTTTTGTGGAGGCTCAGGCAATCCAAAAATTTGTGTTGACAACTCTTGAAAACTAATTCCTTTCTCAACAAAAATTTCATCCATTTCTATTTTTACTTCATCCCAAGAGTTCTTGTTTTTCAATTTTTCTAGCAAGGGTTTTCTTTCATGTTGAATTTTAGTGGCAAAGTTCTTGTTCGCCACTACCCTTTACTTTAATCACTTCACATGGGTCATACAACTAGTGAGAGTCAACATCAAACTTAAAAATTTGTAAGATTTCATGTGCCACATAGAATGCTTTTCTTTCAAATGTGAACCCTCCACATGAGAACGATAAGGAAGGAAATATGCTCTTCTTTTGTTGAGAAACAAAATAGAGATTATCTATGCTTTCCATCTACCGTATATATTCCAAGGAAAAAAATCTCTCTGTCACATGTATTGGAAATTTGTAAGGTTGTACTCCTGATCCATAAAACCTTAGCACAATATAATCCTCCATGAAGTACCATTCTGCTAATTATATTTCTGATCCCAGTTGAATGCAATCTCTACATTTCATGGAAATCTAGGCATTGTAATTTTTGTAATTGCTTCATACATTGGAGCCCAAAATAATCCACAAATTGATTGTAGTCCCCTCTATTATCATACATCCTTATCTTGGGGGTCCACTTAGTTAATGGACACATGAATTTTGGCTTGACCCCAGCAAAATAGGGCTCAATTGCAAGTTTATTTTTCAAACCATTTAACAAACCACCATAGAATTAAATAACACAAGTAGGTAGTGAACCTAAACATCTTAGTGTGAGCCTTCTTTGATTGTTAATAATTGTTTATGCATAGATTCTACAATGTACCCAACAAATATGTATTGACAAGGTGGATTAACAAAATGGATATTGTATACCATTTCTAGGAGGGTTTCATCCACTTTCTCATCGCTATCGAAGCCAAGGAAAAATACTAGCATAGAAATGGTATCCCTGACCCATGGTTTAAATATGTCAATTACATATGGAGCCTTCCCTTTTGGTACCTCTGCATCAAATGTTAATTTTCATAAAAAAACTCATCTCTATCTTTTTTATTGGTGGCATGATAATTGCTAGCAATTTTTCTAGGTTTATGCGGACGGTTCCTAAATCTTTGCTTTCAAACCCCAACACTGCCAAGATTTACCTCCATAATGGACAAAATTTTCTATTCCATTGCCCTTTGCAACAATTTTTTTTGTCTCATTGTAATTTTGGGCACATATATTGACAAATTCAAGGTAGGGGAAAACCTCGTGGAACATCATGCATCCCAATCAGGACCCCATGTTATCCAACCTAAACCTTTAGGTCTACCTGATGGGTTTAGACATCTACTTTCCCTCATCTTCAACTCAGACATGTATCTAAGCATGAAGCTCTTGTGCCAATTACAAGATCATAAATATCATGATATTCATCAGTAAAACCAAGGGTTTTACTTTTAAGTAGTTTGGCGTATGGGATTTGGGTTTTACTTTTACTTTGGGATCTTGTGGAAGTAGACATGCTTGGAATTTTGGATTCTATAAACCCTCAACCCTAATTTCTCAACCCTTATATTGAAATATTTCAAAGTGAAGGCTTATACAATGCTACTTATAAAAAAGATAATATTTAAAGAATCAAGACTCAAATGTAGGATGACACTTACTTGGAAATATGAAAATTTTGAGTCTTACATGGTCCACAACTTCTATGAATCTATTATGCCTTCTATTGTAGTATGCCTTCCAAAAATAAAATTTCAATTGTCAACATCACTATAAATGATTAGGTCTTTCATTGTACTTTGTAGACGTCAAATTTAGTCTTTAATCAAATTCCATTCAGTGGATGACAATTGTCACTTAGCTAGGCCTATTCTGGGAACTTCCATTCAAAATGTGAGTGTGTTAGGCCTTTGTCTCGGAATAGAGCTGTGTCATTGATCTTAATATATCAAATGATGCAGATTATTTATCAGATGGCCACGTGGTAGGATTTTGGGCCTCCTCGAGGCAAAGGCATTCCCTTGGACTCCAAGCCCACAGAATGAACCGATTCAATAATAAAGTTTGGGTCCATGGTGATAGGTGTGGGCATTTAATGACTTGGCCATTGAAATTTTTGGGGGTCATTGAAACATTTTAAATAATAAACCCCCACTTTTTCCCATGCCACGTGGAAGAATTCCATGGATTTTTTTTTTCGTGCCCCCATGGATGTGAATCTCTGGATTTAGGCGGGATGAATTATAATTTCAGGTCAGGATTAATTGTTCATTGTTGGTCATGGACATTGGAATTGGACTGATCATCTAGCTAACGAGGCAATTGATGGCCCGAGAGTTGAATTAATTTCTAATAATATAGAATATTGCACACAATTGGAAGATATTATCATTTATGATGGGTGGCACACACAAAGCTCAAAGAATTAATGGTGGCATGTGCCACACTTTGGGCCTTTATTATTGTTGGTCGCTCACATTCCTCTCTCCCTACCTCTATTTGTTTGTGTTTTTGGGTTGGCAGAGAGAATGGTTTTTTGGGGTTTCCTTTCATTTCTCTACATGGGGAGAGAAGGGAAATGGCCTTTACTTCAGCCATTTCCCATATGTGGCTTCAAGAGGTGTTTTCTACGATTTTGTGCTTGAGGCCAAGGCCATTGAGTGTGTGATAGGAGATTCCTATATGCAAGGACTCTCATAGGGCCAAAGTCAACTCTGAACTCGTTTGCGACATTCATTTCTAATTGCCTCTTGCTCCATCCTGGTCAAGGTGGATGTCGTGGTTGTCATGGAGTTCTTTATTTACCCTATCCATGAGTTGGTTTGTGTGAAGAAATGGACAGTGTCCATCCTAGACCCTCTTCTCTGGGTGGAGGAGGTGATGGTCAGGGAAAATACAAGCATGGGGAAGATTGGCTTGGAAAGTAGTATAGGGAGCTGCTACTCTACGCAGAGGTTTCACATGTTTATTCTAGCATGGTGGTCTAGACCCTAGCAGAATTGCTCCTCTTGGATCTCACCGATGCTCGCTCACCTATCGACTCGGCCATTGACCACCTCAATGAGTTTTGGGATAATGTCAGTGAGGCCTTTCTTCTTCTGCTAGGTAAGGCCAAATAGCCTGGAAAGGTGTAGTGGCGATGGTCAAGGGTGAGGTGGGAGGTAGGGGAGATGTGATGGATGTGGTGCTCAGTGTGGTAGATGAGGTAGAAAGTGGGTCTCTAGTTATTTTGGATGAGGATTAATACTCTTTTCTAGCTTGTTTTTTTGGTTTTGTGGCCATGTGTATTCGTTGTCTTGAAGCCACTTCTGTTTTTTCAAATGGTGTTTCCTTCTTCTCCATGTGGGCCATTCAGTGGGGCCTTGTGTTGTTGGTTTATGTTCGGTTTTTTTTTGGAGTATAGTTGTAAGGGTGGGGTCCCTTAACCCTCCGGTTCATAGCTCCGGTAAAAAAAAGTGTTTAAACATATAAATATATATATATATATATATATATATATATAGTGTTTTCACATTTATATAGTGTTTACATTATTGATTTCTTAAATTAGATTATTTCTTTCTTAAATTAATTTAAAGTTTTCAATAAATTAAAAAGCTATCACCCCCTTTTTCCCATGCCACGTGGATGAATTAATATAATTTAAATACATTATATATATTATTATTATTATTTTATTGTTAAAGCGGGTTGAAGGGTCCGTTCCCTTTACAAAAGAGAGAGGTCGAACCTCAGATACAACATGAAGATGCAAAAAACTTCATCAATCATGACTATTGGTATATCGAGAAAAAAAAGTCAGCTAGAAGGAAGGAAGACTATAGCTATACTATACTATAGACATTACAACATATATTTAGATCGAGGATTAATCCCCGAATAGAAGACATGGAAAAATTACAACTGGAGATCCCTGCCTCTCAACCACACCCTCCTCAGAGTCTTGAGAAAAAAATTCATTGGCCAACCACGCCAAAGATGATTATAAGATTCCCTATAGTTTCATGGATTTCCATCCACCAAAGTGGCACTGGCTCGATGGGAGAATTGAGGGCAGCCAAATTAGGGAGTTTGAAGCGCATCCTTCCAACATTCTTGTCATGAATGAACACCACCAACTTCTCTGTGAAGGCCATCAACTCCCCATGGTGATGTTCAGTTCCTTGAAGATGCTCAAATCCACGCCACCCCTAGAGCTTCACCTCCTCCCCCGCTGCCCAGAAAGCAACATTACACTTTTTTTGCACTTCTGCAACCAAATTTCATAGAAAGATGACCGAACCCAACAGAGAGCAAGGTTGACCACATCAAGCTTCGATGGCTCAATTATCAAAATATTTTCCACAAAAACCAAGGCCACACTACTATTAACCCTACACCATCCATCCTCAAACAAATATTTTTCCCCAAAACCAATTTAATTGCCTCCAGATCGCTACCATTACCAATTTTGAAGATCCACCGCAGACGATTATCGGATATAGATGACCTGAAATCCATTTCCCTTTTATTGCAAAATAAAGACAATAGGGAACTCGAGGGGAATCCATAGGTGCTCACCGACAAAAAGGATGAAAATGAAAAAATTGACCCACAATAAATAGGCAAAAAACAAGGCCCTTCACACGCTCGAAAAGATTGGCGACAACATATATTTAAGGCCCTTCCGTATTTAAGATGATTTCGAGACCATCCCAAATTCCAATATATATTATGATATAAATATATTATTATATTATATATATATATATATATATATATATATATATATATATATATATATATATATATATATATATATATATATATATATATATATATATATAAATAATTTACACAAGTTCAATTTTCAAAATACAAAACCAAATATCCATAGATTTAAGATGAGAATAGATCAAAGAAAGTCTTTCTAAAGAAAATGAATATGAATAAAATCAAATGTTGCTTAATATTATTTACTATTTGAATTGAAATAACTAACGAAAATGTTGTTTTTAAATAGAATTCAAAATTGTTGATGTCATTACTGATGAAATATAGTGTTTTCACATTTATATAGTGTTTTCAAAATTATTTTTAGATGTTATATATTTCATAATTTTGACATTTTTCATATTTATTTTATTCAAATTAATCAGATATATATTGAAAGAAAATTAACATTTTCATTTTTTTTTTGTTGAAGGGTAATGTGTTTTCTAATATCTCATTTATGACGGGTAAAGCTTAACCTAGCCAGTCAAATTAAAGTATGGGGAGCCCTTCAAATTTGATCACTGAATGCAATGATGGCCATTTCAATATATTTTGCAGGCAAGTGCCCTTTTCATAAAGCTTAGTAACTTTTGAATATACATGACAACTGAAATATGTCACTTCCAAATTTCTAAAATATCATTTCTTATATTTTATATATGTAGTTAGTTTCTTTTTTTTTCCAAACGTGTCTCCTCATATATGTGATGAAATCTAAACAAATCTAAAAATACATCAATCAAATGCTACTACAACTGTGAGCAATTATTCAACAATATTCTCATAACAAAATGGGGTTCTATTTTAGGGGCCCCCGCCTTGAAAGCATATATATATATATATATATATATATATATACATACATATACAAATACATATATACACACACACACACACACACACACATACATATACAAAATACATATTACATATTACAGATTGCTTTATAAAGATAAAATATAATGGTCATTCTTTTGAAGACACAAATTCATCCTGAAACACTAGAGCACGTTTTAAGCAACCTGTCCCTGCGTTGGATAAACACATCTTTGTACACTATGCTGAAAATGAACTAGATATCTCCCACTAAATCCCACGACATGCCCATATTTAGCAGCTCTAGACTCCCACCCAAGGCCCATTCAGTATTTGGTGAATTATTTTTTCCTTTTATGTGAGTTTACCCACTCAGAAAGAGAGTCTCCCCCTCTTATGTATCCTTTGGTTTTCTTCCTGAAGAAAGTTGAGCTACAAGGAATTGAAAATTTTCTGCTAGTGCTAGAAGATCCCTCCCTCATGATCCTCCTTTTCTTGAGAGGAAAGGCATGGGTGCTTACCATGGACCATACTTTGGTGAGGGTGGTTTCTAATGTTGTCAACCGCTTCTCTATTTCATTCTCTAGAAAATTTGGGGGTTGTTCTTCCCCCTGTTGAGTAGGTAGTGAGCTTGGTATTGAGAGCTCTATGTGGTCAATAAATGAGGTTTGTAAAAATATAGGTTGAAACCCCATTGATCACCTAAGACACAGGGGCAAGTGGCGTATCCAAAGTGGTTCTTTAATTGTTTGGTGTTCATGTGATAATCTGGGTGAATCAGGTGGAAATGGAGAGCTTGGAAAATAGGAAATGAAGGACATAATTTCAGAAAAATGATGCAAGAAAGATAAAAGCATGTCCTCCGGAGAGGAAATATGGGAGAGATCGGCCCTAGTGTCGGTATGCTGAGAATGTGGTGGACGAGGGCCTCATTCAGCCCTATCAGCTGGAAACACTCACCCAAATGGGTGATTTTTGCATTAAGAGGATTCAATTCTGTAGATGAAGAAGACATGGATGCAGGATGGTTGATTGAAAGCAGATGGTGGAGGATGCTTGGAAAAGTTATGTGGTATTGGTAAGTTGGTAACATGTCATCACCAAGTTTAAATAAGCATGTAAAGTGTGTGTGCCACTAGAGATTTAATCGGACACCCTCAGTTAAGAAATGTCTTATCAAATTTAATTCTTGGTCACGTTATATTTTCTAGGATGAAGGTCCAGAAACAAGATATTTAATAAATATGGAAAAGACATTTTTCATAAAAAGTGACAACATATTTAATAAATATGGAAAATACTTTTTCCATAACTTTAGTCTTTAAAGTGATGCATTTAAATTTTATTATTTTTGATGTGACACATTTTATCGACTACTTTTGTATCAAATTTTAAGTGATAAATTGGCTCGAATCTCGATATGTCTATCCTTAATGATATTTTATTCATCATGATAAAAGGATGTTTATTTAACTTTAAAAGGTGGAGGCACGTGGGATAGTGACATCAGGTTTAAAGGTAAAAATTTACCTACCGGTTTAAAGGCAAAATTTTGCCACCCATGATTTGCATTTAATATTAACTATCAATACATACCCGGGTTTGGTGGACACGTTTCAAGGTCAGTCAAAGAAATCACTTGACAATTATAAATTCAAGGCCCATGGTCATTTTCTGACACTTAGTTTCTTTTGCAAAATCATGGGGACCAAATTGAGCGCATCAAACTAGTATCAAGCCATGAATACGTCGTGGTTTCTTCTAGTTCTGATATGGACTCAGATGAGGTTATTGTTGGGAAATCCTTCACCCTCTCTACTTCTAGTTCTCCTTTGATGGTGCTTCCACCCCCCTCTCTGGCCAGTCATCTGCTTGCCACTATTTCCCTTCATTCTCTTGGAACTTCTCTGCAGAGCTCCAACCAGATTCCCTGTCTAAGTAACCAATTCCAAAGTATTATGGGAACTCTCTATTCTTTATCCAGAATCCCATGGACCGGAACCTATGGATTCTCCACATGCTGCTACAAATGATGTGGATATGGAAATTGATGGAAATCTAAATCAATCCCCAGCGGTGACCCCTTAGATGGACAATCATGTGAAATGGTGTCTTCCATCCTTGCAAAGTTCAACGTGAGCTTTTGAAGTGCTTAAAACCTGGAAAGACTTAACAGACACCAACAAAGCTATCATTGATAAAGAATGTGTCGGGATACTAACCCTGAAACACTCGGTGAGAAGATCGATATTGATGTAGTTAGGAAAGTGGTACAAGAACTGAGAAATATATTATGATATGTAATATTTATGTTATAATATAGTTATAGGCTTATAGCTTTTTTGGTATGCCTATGTCACAGTTACCAAATACGGTGGATTTGGAGAAATTTACCATTTTTTTTGTGTTTTCTTCCATCCACCGTATCAAACACCGAAATTTTTGAGATTTTATAGTTTAAAAATAGAAAAAACAAGAAATCAAAACCTGGATACTCTTGTTTATGTTAAAAAAAAAAAATTTTTTTTTGAGATTTTATAGTTTATGATATGTAATTTTTATGTAATGTAATGTTTATGTTTCAACAAATATATGAGATACTCTTGTGGATACTCTTGTTTATGTTTCAACAAATATATTTTTCCTTGCCAACACTAGTTCTTGTGGATACTCTTGCATTGCTATAGTGTTGCGCCTTTTGATTTGTCTTCTCCTTCTTGAAACACTAGAATTTGTTCTTCATTTTAGTTTATTTCCAATGCAACATGGAAATTGTGTTCTATGGGATCATTCACTACCTCAAGATGTTTGGGAAAATGTATTGCTTTGGCTTCCATTAGAATCCATATGTAGGTTCTCTCTAGTTTCTAAGGAATGGAAAGCACTCATGACTTCCACCAGATTCTTCAAGCATTACAGTGAAACAAGGAACAAACATCCATGGATACTTGTAAATCATGATAGTGGTCATCATTGGCTGAGATATGAATTTTACAGTAGAACATGGAAAATTCTCAACTTTTCATGGTTATCATGCTTTGATTGGGTATGGTTTGAAGATTCACATCGAGGGATAATCTTATTTTGTTCGTGTGTGACAGTCATGTTTCAAGGGTATGTAATCCACTGAAGTGGGAACCTCCTTCAAGCTTCCTCGATGTTATCAACTCAACTTAATGGATGACACTTTTATATTTATGTGGGGCATTCTAGTGGTGGATGACAACAAGGGGTACAAAGTGGTTCAAAGTAGGTGCTAATAGATCTGGAGTTAATGTAGGCTATGGTACTATAGAAATTTATGATTCTTCTATGGGGACTTGGAGGATTGTGGCATGATTGAGAGATTGTTTCTTCTATGGACCCGTTGTCTTCAACAACAATTTTTTCTTCTTAATGTCATATGAACCTGTGTTGGGTGTGAGAATTTATAATAAGTCAAGATTATGCTACTGTGCATTTTGTGTTGTTACCTATAAGATATGGTAGAGACCATTTCCCTCACTACAAACCAAGGTTGGTTATATCTGAAGAAAGGGTGTTACTTGCACACCAATTGTAGATGGGGACCATTTGAAGGACATAATTGTGTTTGAGCTTGAGCTTGAGTTTGGAAGGAGGAGAGGAAATGTTTGGTCTTGGAAAGAAATTGCAAGGATGCCCCACACAATGTTCCAATGTTTTTTGTGAGGAAAAGGATGTTCTTATTTAGTTGCACTGTGGTGGGAGAGTTCTTGTGTTTCAGAAAGGTGCTTTGGAAATATCCTCATCCTTTGTTTTCATTTAAAGAAAGGGTCTTGGTCATGGCTGCTAGAATATATAAACACAACTGGCATGTGTTATAATAGTGGCATCACCTTTGAGCCCAGGCTGATTTGAGACAACTACTTGGCTCCTACTATATATATATATATATATATATATATATATATATATATATATATATATATATATATATATATATATATATATATATATATATATGTATATATATATATATATATATATATATATATATATATATATATATATATATATATATATATATATATATATATATCATATATATATATATATATATATATATATGTATGTATGTATGTATGTATGTATGTATATATATATATATATATATATATATCTATATATATATCATATATATGTATATTTATCTTTACCAAATCTTATATAGTAATATAAGTAATCATTGAATTGTATATCTATAAATATATTTTTTTAAAGCTTATAAGCAAGAGTAATCATTGAATTGTCTAATTTTTTAAAGTAAGAAATCAATCAACTATGGGAATAACACCAAAGAAATAATCAGTCACAAAATTTAAATGACATGAGCCTAAGACATGATAAATTTTCCTCTGCTACATGTTATTTCTGTGAGATCACAAATTGCCAATGTGTCCCTTTGAAATAATTTCATCTTCTTGGACTTGAATTAAACTTAAGTTTCAAAATTCAAAATCTTGATCATGTTTCTGGCACACACATGTACAAATACCAGTGTAGAAATATGCTTCACATGTTGTGAGCACTACTTCTCCACATCATTACATTTACCCCCTTCTGTTATTAAAAAACACATTCTTACTGTTGCACATACTAGACATTAAAAAATTAATAGCAACCAATTGGAAATGGTGTATCCTTGATTATTAAATATAAGTTATTTTGCCTTATTATTAAAGTTTTCAATCCTTCCCTGCCCATCAGACAGACACGTGGCAGGATTTCGGGCCTCCCAAGTCAAAGGCATTCCCGGACTCCAAGCCCATGGAATGAACCGATTCAATAAATTTTTGGGTCCATGGTGTTAGTGAGGCAAGGTAGAGTGGCAAGTGAGCAATCACAAGATACCACGTGTCATTTTCTTATTCCTTCGAGTGGCCAAGTGTCACACATTCCAGGAACTTGAGCATAAAGGTAAGGCATGCAAAAGAAATGAAAATTTTGGGCCTCATTACAATCAAATTTGATAGAGGGTATTCACCAAACAAATTATAGGAGATTCCATTCGATTTCCAACTATTTTAAATATTATTTACCATTTTTTAGAAAGAACGAAACAAGTTAAAGGGATATTCACCAAAACCACGAAACTGGTTACATATATATTCACCAAAACCATGAAACTAGTTACAGGTATATTCACCATGATTTAACCCATGATTGTCACTCTCATTTTCAATGGAAAAGTAAGCCCATTTATTTAAGTAGCACTAATTTGGGGAATTTTTATATAAACTAATACATCTTGTAAGTGATCCCAATATAGGTATATATTTTGGCAACCATGGTGGGACATTTTTGGTTGTGGTTAATTTATATCGTTTTGTGAATCTAACAATGTTTTCATTAGGGTTATAATCAATTTTGTTCATTTTTACATTTCTATAGAACACTTGGTGTTGCAGATATGCCATTTGATCTTACAAATATGTCAAAAATTGGTTGCAAGTCAATCATAGCAATAATTGGCTCACAATTATTCTAAAAAATCTAACAATCTAGTTACAAGGTAGTTATAGACAACTATTTTGTAATTTTTTTTTTCCGAATACAATTTAGGAAAAACTTTAATTTCTATTGCCTAACACAATGAAAAACAACGTCTATGGTATTTAGATTATAAATAATTGGAGAGATATAAGGACACATATACACATCCATTCCCCATTTTCCCACTATCTTTGGTCATTAGGCATAAACCCCAAAGGGGTGGGGTACCATCGGATTATGTACAAGGGATCCCATTTGAATGAGCTACCATTGATTTGACAAGTCCCCTTCATGTAATGTTTATGGTGTATTGAAAAGTGCATATTTATTAGAGAGATAATATCCAATTGCATCCATATTGAACAACATATTACATTTAGAAAAAACAAAATCCAAAAACAATGTGCCATAGTTTTAAACACTCCATCAAAAAGTTTCACCATATCCAAGTTGCATATATGACTATTTTTACATTTGCAACATTCTTCCACATTTCGCATCATATTTTGACTTTTTTTTTAGTGTATATTTTCCAATATCGGATGCATGTGTAACTATCCTGTGACTTTTCATCGGGTAAATTTTAAGACCCCCCAAAAAATAACCATATATATTACTTGGAAAATTTCTTTAAATTACTTTCAAAATCTTGGAAAATTCCTTGAATTGAAAGGAAATACTATTGACCAATATCAACTGTCAACTAGTAGCATTACAATACCGACCCGTAGCAAATTTCTCTGTTGTACACGTGGTAAAGGTGATCTGAATATAAATATTTAGATATTACTGTAAATGCTAGGTGAATCAACCTAAAAAATTAACTTGTTCCTAAAAAATTTAGGTGGAATAGTAAGAGACCCAAGCCCTCAAAATTATCCAAATCTAAATTTCAAAAACCCAAATATTTATGAATTAACAAAGATTAGCCACTAAATTTTACACTAGGTTTCATCCTATATTTTTCCTAAAACTAGTCACAAGTGCAACTTCTCTGCACATTTTTCATCCGATCATTTTCAAATTTCTTCCATTTAACTCATCCTACTCATTATATCAATCCCTATTTATGAAATGTTTTAGTCACAGGTGTGACTTTATCACATTACCTAACATCATTTTCTATCTTTTATAATCTATTCACATCTCGGAACCCTCTCTATGTGCACCCGTTCCTTCATGCACACTTTGGATTAATGTACGCTCTAGTTCCCTTTTGTGCATACTACGACCCATTTCTTGCTCGATCCCCTTTGTGTGCGCTTTGGTCCCTTACATGCTATAGTTTTCTATGTGAACACTCGAACCTTTATTTTCTATGGTATCCTCCATGAGCGTTGAATTCTATACTTTTTTACCATCTCATCCCTTAATCCCGATCAAATGACAGCAACGAACTGCAACCATCCTACAACCTTCTTAGAATTGGTATGCAATCTTGCTACAAAATAGGTTACATCCATTATCATCATCATATCCATAATTATCCCACCCTATGCTGGTCACACCTATGACCTGTCTAACCCTTCCTCCTCTACCTCCACCTCCATAAAAATCACACATTTAAAAACTAAAATATATATAATTTTTTTATCATGTTTCTAAGTGCATCTTTCTACCCTTATTTTTTCCCCACATCTTCTCCTTCCTATATTTTCTATGAATTAGGTGTATTAAATACACCAAATCCATTATATGACACACACTCTACCTCCTTCGCTTCACAAAATATCACACTAATCACCCATCACATAAAACTAATTCCCACCTCCACGGTCATGGTCACGATTGGGAAAAGCCTAAAATATGGCTCTCGACACCTCTTTCCATCCCTCATCACCTCTTCTAGTCACACCTATGATTAAATTTTCCAAAATCCCTTCTCTCTCAATCATGGCCATGATTAGGAACTTCCCTTCATGACATAAACCCAAAAAACCTAAAAATAGCTCTCATTTGGTCACACATGTACCCGGTTTGATGCCTATCACTCTTGTGTTTGTTGTGACTATGGCCATGTGTTTCATTTTGACATTTCAAAAATTTAAAAAATTTAAAACAAAAAGAGCTCTTATCTAGTGACACTGTGACTAGTTTGATGTCTGTCACCCTTTTTCTAAGTACGTTGATGACCGGGTTCTTCATTTTGATGTTTAAAAATAAACCTAGGTCCCATGCTAGTCATGTTATCAAATGGTCACATCCCCTTCTCTCTAGTTATCATCACACATGTGAATCCACTAGACCAAAAAACTCCACTAAAAATCTAAAACCCAATAGCTTGCCTAGTCCTAGTTGTAAACCAGTCAAAATCCCACTTCTCAAGTTGGCGCACCCGAGACATGTCCAATAACCCATACACTAACAAAAAAACATATTTTTTTCACTCAATCAATACACCACATTGATGTCATCCTCTATTTGATTGTCGTGTTATGCCCCTCTATGTGCTCTAGTCTTCTCTGTTTACACCGTGCTCCCTTGTACACTCTTCCCCCTTACAAAATTTAGTCTTACCACTCACGCTCTCCACCACCTCTTCTACCTCATCATTCCCCATGGATTATATTCACCCCCATGCTTACTCACTCTCAAAATTTCTCCACTAGCACCTCATCAAATGCCTCACCAAGCTTGAGTCCCAACATTTGTACTAAATTCCTCGCATGCTAAATTATCACCAAGTTTGTAATGAGCATATCCACCCCATTATGCCACAATGACCCTATCCACCACATTTCAAATTTTTTACATTCAAAAATTAGATGGCACCAAAGACCCTTAACATTACTTGGATATATTCTTCTACACATGCCTCCTTATCCAACATGATTACATGATCTTCATATGCACCTTTTCACTTTTGATTGTTATTGAAGCTCTTAAATGGTATTTTTGCCTTACACAACATATAATTTACACATACTCTTAACTTATTGACATATTATTATCCCACTTCTCCAATTACATTGAGCCAAAAATAACATTAGTTGATCTTCAAATGCTTTAACAAGCTCATAATAATGCCATTATTGAATTTATCATGCATTAGCATATGCTCGTTCACTACTTCTCATTTATGATCCCATAATTGGAGCTTATTGAACACTTTTGCAAAAATTGTGTCCCCTACTTCTCACACCACTTAAAAATCCATCCACTATGCTCATTGGTTATTCATTCGTTCTTGCACATTTCAATTTCTCATCCACCTATTCCACTACTGCAATTTCAAGTTCACATGTCATCCAAATGGATTATCCTCATATCTCATCACCACCTACACACACATATCCTCCTACGCATCATCATATTATAGCTTATTACCTTTTCCAAACCCCTCGTAAATTAATTCCTTTAATTCAACCATTTTCTTCTATTCTCCAAAAGTTTCTTGATGCCAATTTGATTACCCCCTCTCCCATATGAGCCCCACCATTATTGTGTACATGATATGAAAATTGTTCTTATCATCACTATCGATGATCATTCTATTGACTCATGTCCTCAAATCTGCACTATAATACAAGACCTTATGGAAAAGAGTGAAATTGATGTCAATCCTACATCTCCTCCTTTAATCCACCTTCTAACACTAATCCGGTCATTTTGCACAATACTAATACTGATTATTCTCCACATTTCAAATCATCACCCCCACTACTACTAAATCATATTATTCACCTAGTGTCTCCTCATCTATGTCATCCACTTCACAACCCATTACCATAAAATCATTCTCACCTCTTGGTCATGGTCGCAACCAAGGAAAAACCTCAAACCTAAATCTTGATACCTATGTTCATACATCCTCACCTCTTCTAGTCATGTAAACAACTGAATTTTCCTAACTTCCTTCTCGCTCAATCATGGCCATGATTGGGGAACTTCCCTTTATGACATAAACCCAAAAAAAAAACCTAAAAGAAGAGATCTTGTCTAGTTGCACTTGTACCTAGTTTGATTCTTGTCACCCTTGTGTTGGTCGTACCCATGACCAAGTGGTTCATTTTGAAATTTCAAAAAAAAAACTTGAAACAAAAATTTCTCTTATCTAGTCACACTTGTGACTAGTCTAATTCCCATCAACGTTTCTTTGATTACTTTGATAATTGAGTTCTTAATTTTAATGTTTAAAAAACAAACCCAAGCCCCATGCCAATCATACTATTGACTGATCATGTACTCTTCCCCTAGTTCTTGTCACACCTATGAATCCAGTGAGACTAAAAAATCCACTAAAAAATATAAACCCCAATAGCATGCCTAGTCACCTGCCGCTAACTAGTTAAAATCCCACTTCTTGAATTGTCCACACCCATGACATGTCTCATAACACTTACATTTACCAAAAAAACCCATTTTTCACTCACTCAATACACCACATTGATCTCATCCTCTATTTGGTTGTTGTGCTATACCCCCTTATGTGTTCTAGTATTCTCTGTTTGCACTCTACCCCCTTTTACACTCTTACCCCCTTACAAAATTTGGTCTTATCCCTCATAGTCTCCACCACTTCTTATACCTCATCATTCCCCATGAATTATATTCACCCCCATACTCACTCACACTCCAAATTTCTCCACCAACACCTCCATCGAATGCCTCACAAAACTTGAGTCCTAACACTTGTAGGGAATTCCTCTCATGTTAAATTATCACCAAATTTGTAATGATCCTATCTACCCCATGGTGTCACAACATCCCTATCCACCAAATTTCAAATTTTCTACATTTTAAAAAAATTAGATGGCACCAAATACCCCTAACGTTACTTGGATATATTCTTCTACACATGCCTCCTCATTCAACATGATTACATGATCCTCTTACACATATTTCCACTTTTATTGTTAGTGAAGCTCTTACATGGTATTTTTTCTTACACAATATAGAATTTACATATTCTCCCAACTTAGTGACAAATTCTTATCCCAGTTATCAATTTACATTGCACCAAAAATAACATTAGTTATCAATTTATCACGTATTAGCGTATGCTAGCTCACTACTTCTCATTTATGATTCCAAAATTAGAGCTTATTGACAACTTTTCCAAAATTTGTGTTCACCACATCTCACACCACTTAAAAATTCATCCACTATGTACAATGTTCATCTTTCTACCTTGCCACACATTTCAATTTCTTGTCCACCTATTCCACTACCGCTCTTTCAAGTTCACATGTCATACAAATGGATTATTCTTATATCTCATCACCACCTACACCCACATATTATCCCACACATCATCATATTATAACTTATTATCTTTTCCAAAACCGTCACAAATTCATTCCATTAATTGAGCCAATTTCTTCTATTCTCCACAAGTTTTTTGACGCCTTGATTTGATCACCCTCTCTTATATAATAGCCCCACCATTATTGTGTGCCTCCTATGAAAAGTGTGCTTATCATTATACCAATGACCATTCCATTGAATCATGTCCCCATATTTTCACTATCATACAAGACCATACGGAAAAAGGTGACATTTATGTCAATCCTACATCTCCTTTGAATCCACCACCTAACATTGATCCATTCATTTCACACACTACTGATACCGATTCTTCTCCATGTATCAAATCATCATCCCCACTAATACTTGAATCATCCTATTCAACTAGTTTCTCCTCATCTATTTCATTCACTTCACAACCCATATAATCATGCACTTCTACTTTGGATTCCATATCATCATGCACTTCCACTTTGGATGTAGATTCATCATTTTCACATTTTTATTCATTATCCTTGGATTCCTCCTTCACATTTTTATCAAAAATGTCATCATTGCATCCCATGATCATATTTTATCTTCTTTCTCATCCACTTCATCCATTACATTGGTCATATACAAACTACTTACCTTATACTCTATTACGACATATATATTGTGCTCTTTATCACATATTATTTCTTCACCTATCTTATATCTCTTTTACATATATATTACTACCTCCATCCTCAATCATTTAGGCACCATTCTTACTTCTTGTTCCCCCATTACATCCTATGCCATCTATTACACTCATTCATACTCCTCTTACACATATTCCCCATCATTTGTACCCACTCATTCTTACATCTATTCCTCACAAGCCACCTACACTTTCTCTCATTCATTCACCTCTCTTAGAGTATTCATCCACATAAAAATTCTTTCCTCCATCATTGGTTATTCAGGAACCATTATTTTTATCATCTCTTCCTTTATTCACTGAAAGATTTGGAACAATTTACACACAAAAATTCGCTCAATAATAATATATTCGTATATTATCTCTTAAAGTAGAAATATAAAATATATAAGAGAATTTTCTCCTAAATTTAAGGAGAACAAACTCAAAAATATCTCCAACACACTATCCTACGGTTTTATCACAACCTCCCAATATTCTTCCAAACCTATTTATGTGTGTGGTTATAATAACCACTATTCATGTAAATCATATAACTAATTTTTCAAGAACCCCCAAAAATATACTAACTATTACAATCAAACACTAAATATAATGGTTTCCTAACATTCCCCCTTAGTGTGAACATGGGAGAAAAATAGTCATACTTCTTTTTGCAACTTACGCCCATGCTTGCTCATGATCTCGGATGGATTTTTAGGAAAACCGATGACCTTCAAATATGGTTTTACTAGACAATCACCAACCAAAAGGATGGTTTTTTAGGACAACCAATAACCTCAACAAGGATGAATTTTCAAGTTTCTTACCAACAACCACAACAAAGGATGGTTTTATAGGACAACCAACAACCCAAATATCACGATACTATTTTTTCTTGTACTTTCATCTGTCTACTATGTTTTTCCTATAGGGAATTATGTAGAAAATATTGGTCATTTACAAATTTGAAAAAGAGGTAGAAATGGAAATGGAACATTGAGATCATGTTCCCCCCTCAATGTGAATTTTCCACTTATTCAACACAAAATAGGAACTCTGAAATAGAATCACACTGCACACACAACTAAAAAAATTACAAATCTGAAAAGAAATCAAACTCACACCAAAAAAATGCCACCATAACTGCTATGTGGACCCATTGTTGGTGACTAAGGAGAGGTTGTTGATCGACCTCTAACCTCCTATGCCACCATCCTCCAAGACGATGCTGCTAACTTAATGGGATGTGATCATGTTGCTCAATGATTTCCACATTGTTAAATCATTTTATTTTTGGACGTTAGGTAACACCGAAAATGTATCCATGAGGATTTTTTTTTTTAACAAATTTTGACAATGACATTATGAATGATTCAAAATAATTTGACAACAAGACTCAATTTTTAACTAACTCAACATAAAAAAATTAACACTTTTGTATCGTCTAATTTTACAATGACATAACAACTTAAATTTTAACAATATTGACACTTTCATAGTAAATCTTTACTTGGCATAAAATATAGAATATTAAGCAAGACTTAGAGACTATAAATTTCGGTTATGACACAATAACCTATATGGGGAAATAAATTAATAGATAAGAGAAATATTATGATAATACCAAGACTTATTACATTTTGACCAAAATAAACTTAAAAAATAACTATTTGAAATTTAATTGACTCTTGATATCTTGAATCAAAAATATTAGAATATTTAACATCCCATACTCCAATATATGCAAATAATTATAATGAAAGACTTAAAACAAAATACCAATCAGAAAATATATCAAAACAAACACCACATCATATGCATTATTTTGATGAAAAGATCTTATATTATATTAATTCAATACGATGCAAGATAACTTTCAACAAAAAAGTGGATGCTTTGAGAGCATGCCCAAAACCATGAACAAAGCTAGGCCTAACCTAGAAGAATAAAAGCAAAAATAGGCCGAGCCTAGGAGTATAAAAAGTTAGGCATTACCTAGAAGTAGACAAAAACCAAGTCACGTAGTTGCAACAAACATGCCCGAAGCGGGAGGATCATGATCACCTAGCTAGCTCGAGACGGGTAAATATTTTTCATCATCTAGGATCTCCCAGCCAACAAAAATTTCTTGTTCTAGATCTGCCTCTCCCCAAGTGGGAATGGCGAGGCTCAAATGAGGGAACTTGTCAGAAGATAGTGGTGGTGGTGGTAGATTCCAACCATCGGTAGTGTGTGGTATGGCGGAAAGAGGAGAACACCATCCTTGCTAGTGAGGAAGTGACCCCCAACCCTGTTGGTGAGATGGTTAAGGACTCCTATGTTGGTGAGGTAGAAGTGACCCCCAACCATGATGATGAGATGGTGAGTAAATCTATTGATGCGGAGGGCCTGAGAGTGCCGAGCTAGCTAAAATCATGCCATTTTGAATGACTACGTTGACCACCATGCCCGGAGGTGGGGAGTGCCCTAGTAGGAGATGATGGCACACGGGAAACATTACACGATGCTTCCCTAGTGTCACAACAAGGTTTGGAGGTTGTCCACCTCCAAAGTGTAACCTTGTTAGCCTAGAATTGTATTTGTAATAGTACATTAAAGATCACCAAAGATTTGTTATAAATGGAAAAAGATTGATCAACTATAGAATTAGATTTTTTTTTTCTTTCTTTTCATATCCAAAAAATATTTTCCCCTCGAAAACATGCCAAAACTGGGTGAACATAGCTAGAAGCTTGAGATTGTCTCCCAAAAGGATATGTTACAGGGTAAAGCAATGTGGTCTTAGTGGAAAGAAAAATGAGTGAATCCAATTCCAGGCAATATGAGCTTTGGGAAAAAACAAGAAAATATGTAGAATAGTTTACAAATGAACACAAAATGGGAATTTGGGAGCTGGGATGCCAATTTGAACAAGATGAGCCCCGATAGGAAGTCCTTGGTGCAAAATACACTAGAGGAAGTGGGAAATCTTGGGCACCAAAAATAGTCCAAACAATTGCAAATCACCTACTCCAGGTAGACAAAGTGGATTGAATTCCCCATCACGTGTTGAGTTTATCCACCATGGGAAAATGAGGCAAAATCCAATGATATCCTTTACTAGCTATGTAATTGCGAAATGGAGTATATGTATACCATTTCTAGTCCATCCACCAAGGGTGATAAGAATGCACATTAGTTTTGTGCGGCATGTGACAAGGGATTGAGCTGATCACTACATTATAAGTATCCTGGTCATGTTTAGAGAGCTGAAAATAGGTTTTAATTCTCTCGCCAAGAGAATCAAGATTGTGCATGTTTGCAAAATAAGTCATCAACGGTGTTAATTCTACATTTGAAGAATTTGAGCATGGAGATTCCTAGGGATTCTGCCAAATACTTATCTTGTGCTTGAAAAATCAGTGACCACCAGATGGATTGATGATTAACATAAATCCCATTACAAAAACCATCCCTTTTCCATAGGATCCAAGGTTTGATGCATTCTCATGCTTTTCAAATGCTCTTAAGCAAAAAGTGCTAATAACTTGGACAGGCACTGGGGTGATGAGCAGATTGATAAACCCCAATCCTTTCCACGTAGAGGGCAGCCATAAGGTAAGCCTTCTTCAATACTATTCCATATGAGAACTTTCCAAGCTTCTTGGCCATTAATGCTTTTGAAAATCCATTTTGCGCAAAGTGTCTACCCTTGACGTTGAATGTCAATAAGGCCGAGTCCCCTAGAATTCAAGGGAAGGCAACATATTAACTATGCCACACGATGAAATCTTTTTCCTGTAGTGGCATTAGTGCATAAAAAGGCTTTGAACAAATTTTCCAATTTACGTATAGAGGCTTTGGATGGAACCCAACATGATGAGTAATACACATGTGTGGCTGCAAGAACTTTAGGACAAATTTGGAATTTTCTAGTCAAAGATAAAGGTATGGTAAGCCAATACTCCACCTTTTTCCCACCCTTTGAATAATATATTGCCAAATCTCGGTTGGGGAGACTTGAAAAGCAAAAGGAATACCCAAGAACTTAAATATTTTGCCATGTGTCAGAACCTTCCATTCGAAAGTGGAAATCTAACTAGCGCAGGAAGGAAATATTGTCGATAGCATTGGGTTTTTACCATTGAATTGAGGAACAAAAGCTAAGAAAAAAGTATCCAAGCATTGCATAACATTGCGAATGTTTGCTTCATCTTCAATGAGCGTAAGAAAGGAATCATCCGCAAAATGACCATTAAGAAGTTGAGAATTGGGCATAGAAGGAAGCGAGATTCCTCTAACAAGTCCCTAAGATTTAGTGTGGGCCAATAAATATCCAAATCCTTTGGCAGCTAGCATATACAAAAAGGTGGGACAAAGGGTAGCCTTGGAGAATAGAGTGATGAAGCCCAAAGGGTTACGAGCTGATGCCATTGATAGAGATCTGAGCAGAGGCATCTACAAAAAGCATATTGATAGATTGAATAAAAATGGGGCCAAAGCCAAGGGCTTGAAGCATGACAAGAATAAATGGCCATTCAATCCGATCATAAGCTTTCTCAAAATCAATTTTTATGAACATGGAAGACTAATTAGATCTGCAAGCCCATTTCATACATTCCCAAACAAAAATAATGTTATCTAGGATGTATCTTCCTTGAATGAATATTGTTTGTTCTTAGTTGAATAACATCCGGGAGGATATTGTGAAGCCGCATAGCCAAAGCTTTAGCAATGATTTTGTAGGATACATTCAAGAGGGTGATCGGTCGCTAACAAGTAATTTTCTCTAGGTCTCCTTGTTTAGGGATGAATTTAATGTTCACCTAGTTTATTTGTGGCCCTAAAGATTGATTCTGAAACATGAATTGGAAAATATCTTGATTGACCGAGTCCAGAGGGCTTTATAGAATTCGTAGGGGAATCCATCGCATCCGGGCACTTTATCATTGGCCATATGCATGGTGGCTTCATGGAGGTCCTCAATGGTGAGCATTCTGTCATATATCACCTTTTGAGCCTTGGATAATTTACATGATACAATACCTAGAAATTTGTCAAGAGAAGCTTAACGAGCTGCAGAAGGTTGTTGAGATTAGAACACAAGCTTGTAGTGGTGCAAAAAGTCTTGCAACATAATTTGGGGGTTTGTAACCTGAGCTCCGCCTTCCATGATGGCTTGAATTTGTTGAGAAGGGTTTTTGTGTCGAGGGAAAGACAAAATTATTTTGAGACTAGATCTCCATTTTTGAGCCAGTGCATATGGGCTCAGATCTATGCTCCCTTGACATTGTAATTGTCAGCAATTTGAATTTCTTTAGTGGCGAAGCTTTTTGCAACATGAAGTTGTAGAGTTTTAGAGAAGGGATTGCCTTGAAGTGCCAACACCGCTCAACTAAGGGCCGAGGTGTTAGCGGAGTATGAGCGAGTGTCAAATTTTTGCCACTGTACATGCGCCATAAATTTCCGAGGAATCTAGTTGTCCGAGTTAGTGCATCCTCCCACCATTGAATCTAGTTGGTTTACATAGGTGGATGATACCGTTGGAAATGACTAGGCTAGGGAATTAAATTCCAAACACACTTGATATGATTGATAGTGGGGCCATGCTACATCAAGGCAATATTAAGAAAGAATTGACCTTTATGACAAAAAGGGTGCGTATCATGCCAAGTGATACGAAATTGTATTGGAGAATGATCAAAAGGAAAAATTCAAGCATGACCTCCACTAACATGGAATAAATGCTATCAAACTCAAAATAATATTGAGTTGACAACATGACTCTGTCAAATTTGTTTAAGTATGTGATTTGTCCCTCCTCGAAGATTAGACCAAGTATACCATGCTTATGATGTGGGAAAGCGAGAGGCGTTAGGGTCATAAAACCCAAACTTATTATGCATAAAAACCACGCTTCCCTTTTTCTAGGTGTCCACCTCATCGGCAAGTGGCCACATTTATCAGTGGGTGACTCAACCATATTAAAATCGTCACTTATGACCCAATATACATCGGGAATTGAGTTGGTAATCCACCACCACAGATCGTCCCTTTCGGCCGCATCGTTAGAGGCGTAAATATTAATGAGGCCAAAAGGGCGGCCGTCAACATTAAATAGGACCCATATGGCATGGTTGGTGGGGTCAATGTCATGGTCAATTAACAAGGGCTGTCATTTCGATGCAAAAAGAGAAATTAAACCCCACGCCCGCTTCATGATTACTACTGAGAAAACCATGTTGTCACACCAGATGGATTAACAAAGCATCAGAATGAAAACTAGTAATTTTTACTTCCTGCAAAAACAAAACATCAAAATTTGTAAATCTTTTCCGAATTCACGAACAACATATCTACGATAGGAGTGTGTAAGACCCTGAACATTCCAAGATAGACAATTCATGGGAAATGATGGTTAAGAGACATGTTGCCATCCTCCAAGCTGTCAAGGGCATCATATTGGTTTTAGGAATTGAGTAGCATTATGCTGCAAAAAATCTTGTAACTCAATTTTTTTCCATTCGACATACTCGATGTTGTACTCCGCTTTGGTTGAATCCACGTTACGAGCCGAGCTATGGTCTCGAGAGGTGCGGGAAGGGCTTTGGGGACTTTTGGAGGGCCTTGTGAACTGCTTGGTAGAAGTAGTGACAAGGATTGTGAGATGGTAGCATTATAAATGAAATTTGTCTGGTCCATGAGAACTGAAGCTGCTTGGGGTGTGCTGGAATATTTTGGCAACTAGATAGCTGAGTTGGCAGCGACAGTTGGTTCTTTAGCAGCAACAGTTGGCTCTTTAACATGAGTGCTATGGGGTTGTTCCTTAACAGTTGGCTCACGTTGGCCATTGGAACCAGAGGCCTTAGATTGCTAGGCTTTATTCTGGACCCCCAACAACTTGCCAATCTTCCTCTTTCTGGGTTTTGACTGGTTCGGGAGCCGCTTTGGCCATAGGGAGGTTGCGAGCATTATGAATTTGGATGAAACATTGATAGTAGAAGCTTTCGTACGATGAAGAAAATTTCTCTGGTATAGCTCTACCTAGTACATGACATACACGTGAAAACACACTAATGCAGACAAATGTATAGTGATGCCAAGTGTCGAGATGACTATTCAATTCGCTGAGTTTTAACATTAATATATGACATTGGATCACGGTTGTCCAATCGATATGACAACAACAATTTTTAATATGAACAGAGAGAACTCACACGTGACAAGAATACACTTGGAGATGATTAGAACTGAGCATCCAAATGTGACAAGAATAGATTTTACATACGTCACGCAAGTGTATGAAACCCAGAAGAAATGCTGGGGAAGTCTTTATGTTATGATGTGTTGAATCATGTGTGGAAGGCTCTACTAGATCTGAAAATCATTAATAATTATTTAGATGAAATAATATAAAACAAATCAGCGTTGAGGCTGGAGGAGAGTGCGGGAAAAAATGACATAATGGATGGTTTACAGTACTATTCTTCCTGATCGAAACTCATAATTTGGACCCGTAATTGATTTTTGTTGCTAGTGGAGATAGATTATTAGAATGGATCTCAACAATTAGTCCAAGTAATCTATACCTAATGCAGAGAACTTCGACGAATAACACATGATGGACACTTCAAGGTTCAAATATTAAAACAAATTAAATTGTTCAATGCCAAACTTCTAAACATTTTCATCGCCATTTCTCTCGACTCCATCAGGATAGAGATTCCTCTAATATCAAATAAAATATTTGTATGAGTTTACACAACAAAATTTACTTATTAATAATATATTTGTATATTATCTATTCAATTAGCAATATACAAATATATAGGAGTTTCTTTTACATTTAAGAAAACGAACTCCACAAATTTTCGGGCACACTATCCTACGGGTGTTCTCACAACCACCCATTATTCCTCCAAACCTATTTACGTGTGTGGTTATAACAACCACTATACACGTAAATCATATAACTAATTATTCAACAACCCTCACAAATATAGTAACTATTACAATGGAGCACTAAAATATGATGATTTCCTAACATTCACATCATCTATTATGATCACACACCCATTTGTCTCACAAATATCCTCTACATCATACAATTTCACATCATTTTAATTTTCTCCTACATTCTCATTTGGTTGACATCCAATCTTACATACCCCCTCCTATTCCACAGTAATCATCATCTTATCATACCCACTCATTACAAGCTCACATCATTGATCTCATGCTTCCTCTAGAAATCACTATATTCTCCACTCCTTATCCTCCCGAAATCATCATTAGCATAATGCTTCATATCACTATATCTCCCACCATTGATCCATTCTCATGTCCTTGTCTACCCCAAATTATCACATCATTACCATATTCTCTACCTTTCTTGTTTACTTCATCTTTTTGTAATGTGCTCTACTCACCACCATCCCATGGATTCTATTTGGAATCATCACTTCAATTTTCATTCACATCATACAATCCAATCCCATTTTATACCTCATTTACTACCTTCTTTTATGCATCTTGTCTCTCATCCATTTAGTCCCTACATGGACTGGGGAATCTCATTTGTCTTCACCGCCATGTTTTTCACGTTGCCCATATATGCCACTTCTCTTCATCTAGCTTAGATTTGAAATGTGTCTTGATTCTCTATAGATATTAAACTATTATCATTGACACAAATAATAATAGATAAATCCACACACAAATAAACAAATTTCAAAATCCAAAAAATCTATATTTCCCCAAAAATACAATAAACAATGCTTTCTTATGGATTTTATTCCACATTTTTTCCATCAATTCATATTTCATTCCAATGTTCAGTTCACTACTACATACTTCACTTACATTTTGTTCACATTCCATGTCATGGTTTGTTTTACATATTCTAGTTAACTCTTGATTAGCTTGTCGTAATGTTTTTGATTCAATAGTATTTACTATAGTTTCTTGACCTTGGTATGTCACCACTTAGTGAATTAGGAATGACTATCATCCTAGAGATACATGCACTCTTACAAACTTAAAAACTTGTTGTGAAGGTGGTGTCCCTAGATTTCACCGTGAAAATCCGAGACCACCCCATGTTAAAAAAATTCGTTCTTTTAAAATAACGGGTCGTTTTGTGTGTTAATTGCCAGAAAGTGTCTGTATTGTGTCAAGATGTTCCCAGAGAGTCATATTAGCCAATTTCACCAAATACCCAGATGCCCGAAATCGTTATATTATGCCGCTTAGGATTTGTCGCGAGAAAATTTGTATTTAATTATTTTGAGCCCCATTTGAGGCAAATTGTGCTCTGGTTTAACCCTGTTGTGATCGTACATGTCATTATTCCCATATACCAGTAGGGTTTTAAACCAGGAATGAATCTTGGGCTTTATTTGTGACTTCTGACAACGTTTTGTGTTTTTTGTGTTTTCCGTTTTGTTTTTTGTGAAATTTATTTAGATCAATTCCTTTGCGGTTTGACCTCGATTCTTAGCACGGAGTATTTGGAGATCACTTATGCACATTCATGCCGAAGGAATTTGCCATCGAGAGGTTTGGTTCTCTTCGGAAAAAAAATGAATTCGTGCACCAAAAAAAGCTTCTTCGGGCTGGCCACATTTTTGGAAAAAGAGGGTTTCAAGCTACAATGGATTTTTGTCATGAGGCGGGTGGGAATTTTGTACTCGCCTAGTAGGGTACTTTTTCCCATGAAAGCAATGCCACTTAAGTCACAATGAGAAAATTAGAGGCAAGAGGCAAAGTAGAATTTCTTACCCTCTCTTGCAGGTAAAAATTCCCATTATGAAATAAAAGAAAAATCACCTAAGGCATTAATGGGATTTTATTGCCTTCCTTGCAGGGTAAATAATCCCATTATGAAATTCAAGCAGCTTAAGTGAATCATGGGATTTTCGGAGCTACCTTGCAAGGTAAATAATCCCATTGCCAATTGACTTTTAAAAATAGAAATTCCTTATTCCAAAAAGTGTGACCCCTTTAGGGAAAGAAAGGCAGCCTTAAATTAATTAATTTAATTAATTTCTTCTCCAATTTTGGTGCCCAGGCTTGTGGAAAAGTCAACAAAGGAAAGTGGACAAAAGGAAGTTGGAAATAGACAGTTCTAAAATTAAATAAATATTATTTATTTAATGCAGCCCCTTCATGTCAAAAAGTGCGCCCCATTTGGGAGAGAAATAATACTTTTTAAAGTATTAAATGATTTAATTAATTCCTATTTTCAGTGGCTAAGGTCAAAGCATACTGTGAGGCTTGAGTTAACTGGAAGCAGAAGTCTAAAATTAAATAAATTTAATTTATTTAATGGCAGCCATGAGCATGCACAAAATAGGCACCCCATTTGAAGAGTAAAGCTTATTTAATAATTAATTAATTGCCAGGAATAGGAAAGACATTAATTAATTATAGAATTATGAGGATTATATAAGTAGGGGCTGTCATAAGGATGAATTAATTAATTCAAAAGCAGAGAAGTGCAACCCAGACAAAAAGTGTGCCCCATTTGAAGAGGATTTTTGCTCAGAAGAAGGTGTAATTAATGCTGGAAGCTTCCAATTTTGGCGCACAGGTTGAAGGAGGTTGATTTGTGTCTGGATAATTGTTTGCATAAGTGATACAGGTGCTCAGGAATTCATCACAAGTGCTTTTATAAGAGAAAGGGAGCTTAAATCAATGTCCAATACATTGAACATATCCTCCGAATCTGAAGAATTATCCAGATCTGCACCGGTTGTGAAGAATTCCGCTGAATAAAGAGGAAAAGAATTGTTCGGAAAAATATTTCTAGCCATACCATGGCAAAGTGGGATGAAAAAGAAAGATCAGCAGAATCATGCATTACTTCAAGATTTATTGACATCGAGACACAAATCTAGGCCGAGCCCGGATCAAGATCCGATCTCATAATTGTAAAAAATCTCGGAAAAAATCATCCTCTTGTTTCTGGCGATGCAGCCGTGTAGAACTCAGTGCATGAAAAATTTCTTCTAGGATCTTTTGCATGTGCTCCCAATCTTCGGTTAAGCCTTCATTGAAGTTGCATTCACCCGGAGTGCTTTCCATAATTTTTAATTGCTCATATGCAATTAAAAATAAAAATGATGAGTTATTTACGGAAGACATTGCATTGATGCATGTACAGGAGAAGAACTGCAAAAGCTTCAAGGATAAAAGGGAAGACAAGGCGAAGGCAACACCCGTAAGCAAAATTCCAGATCCAACCGCTTCAGATCCAGCTGCTCCTAGATCTAGCTTGGTGAGAATCAAAGGCAAAAGAATCAGCTGCATGCAGAATATGAAAAAGGACAAGACTGCAGCTTTCCTCTTTCTTCTTCTTTCTCTTATTTCCTTCGACAAAATAATTGAGCGATCAATTAAATTATACAACTTAAGTGATTGGTTTAAAAGCCATTACTTGAAGAAGTCAACTACTTGGAGATAGGTGGTAGACGTGCAAAATAGAAGGTTTTATTTTTGGTTGCAAATCATGCATGTCATGCAAAGAGGAATTCTAGGAGGGAGATTGCCAGTTGTTTCCTTTCGACTTCCATATGTGCCAGTTCACTCAAAGCTTCCTACTTGTAATTGCCCCTCTAAATGTTATAAGTAGAGGAGGAACCTACGGGTTAAAATCAGAATTTTTAGACAACATTCTTGTGTTCCAAACTTTGTGCTGAAACCCCTGATAGCTATTTGAAGCAAAGGAATACAAAGGAGCAAATTTCCGGAGAACTTTGTGTCACGGTGCATTTTGTTTCTAGCTTTTGTCTTAGATCTACTTATAAAATTTGTGTTATTTTAGATCTAGATCTGAAAGTTGCCTTTGCTTATAATTCGTGTGTTGATATCTATTGGTTCCGTCTATGTGCATGCAATCAACTCTGTTATCTATTGATTGGGTTGCACATCTTCCCTATTTCTTCCCTGTGTTTTATTATTCCTTCTTCTTTAAATATTTCCTTTCTTTAACAGCTTGCTTACTTGCTGCAAAACTATACAACTATGGTTCATGAGCTGCATGGTTAAAGTAAAACCCCATATAGATACTAACATATTTTATTGACAAATCTAACATGGGAGCCTCACCGGTAAATGAGGGAGATTTATCTCATGACTTCCTAGGTTTTCAACAATGTAGAAAATCTAGCCAATAAGAAGGCCTTAGGGCATTATATGTCAAATATTTCTAATTTAATATAAAAATTAATTACACTCCCTCCATCAGCCACTAGTGGTTTTGAACTCCTTAAAATCGAGGGATTTGAATGTCATGTAGAAAATACAAATCCAAAAAATCGAAGAAAAGTAAAAATAAAAAAGTAATATGAAAACTCTCTCTCAGGGGTCTTTCCAATATCTCTACTAGGGTTATGGATGCTTATATGATAGTAGATTAAATGGAAATATTAGAATCAAGTATATATTCAACAAGGTTATAAACACCTAGTTGGAAAAGACATAATGCATGACTTAAAATTGCCTTAGATTCCATCAAAATCTAATCACCTTTTCCCCTCACATCTACATATTGGATTGTATTTTCACTTACTATATTTTGGTTCTTTAATTCTATTAATAATTATTTTCACATGCATACATTGGATCTCAATGAGACACAAAGAAGATATGTTTCCTTGTGTTATTTAGACTTTGTCCAAGATCTATTTTAGTTCAATTGTTGTCTCATGAGTCGTTACTTCTCACTCATTATGTTATTTCCACAATCTTGTTTCAAAACATGATCATACACATACATACCTATTGTATTCTATCATTTCATCCATTGACTTTCATTCCATTCCTATTATAATGCACATTTATGGGAACTTTATGCCTTCTTTATACTTTTACATAACCACCACTTTTCATCCATGACCAATTGTAAGAATTTATCATCACATTTGGATAGGGAAACAATGCTTTTACACTCTACAACTTGCATCCAATCTTGTCTAGAAGAGGGATGAAATACTATTAAATTAACCATATACAATAGTGATGGCTGTAATATTTATAGACACTACACAACCATGTAAAAACAAATGAGAATTTGCATAGGTGAAACCAGAAACCATATGGGAAACAATACAGACAAATAGGATGTTGCAACTATGCAACAATAAACACATACATGATATAATAAAACAATATAAATGGTTATAACAACATAACCATAGAACCAAATAATATAATCTACCTAGTTACCATAGTAAAAACTAAACTACCTCAGTAACAATAAAATAACTAAGGTATAATGCATAATTACTATAGTAAACTATGTTTACCTAACATTCCCCCTCTTAATTTTGAAATGCCTCAAGGGATGAGGAGAGAAACTCTCACGAAGAACTTAAAACTTGTCAAGTGCAAGTGAATTTGTGAAGATATCTACTCATTGTTCATCTTTTGGAAAAATTTGAAGCTGTATATTGTGTTTCAACACATGCTCGCATATGAAATGATCCTATTCCTCGATGTGCTTAGTTCTCTCATGAAAAACTGGATTGTGAACAAGTTTGATAACACCTTCATTGTCTACATACATGGTTGTAGGTTTTGTCATGTGGTACTCAAAGTCCTTCAAGTATGCAACATATCCATATTGCTTCTCGGATAACTCCACTTGCAAAGATAATATTCAACTTCTTTAGAAGAGTGAGAAACATAGGTTTCTTTCTTTCTTCCCCATGATATCGGTCTAGATCCCAAAAAGAATACAAATCTAGAAGTATATTTCCTATCATCAATGTTACTTGCATGATCTGAATCTAAATATCTAATCAAGAAGAATTTATCATTCTTCTTGTATTCTAGACTAAGATCCATAACACCCTTGAGATACATCAAGATCCACCTTGTTTCTTTCCAATGAAAAACTCTAGGTTCTTACATGAACCGTGAAAGATAGCTCATTGCTAAGATGATATCTAGTCTAGTATAAATTTGGAAAATGAGAATCCCAATCAACTATTGATAAAGAGTTGCATTTTACTAGAGGAGATGGATTTGAACAAGATAATTGCATTCTTACCTCCATGGGTGTAGCAATAGGCATGTAATCCATAATCCTAAATTTCTAGAGCGTTTTCTTGATATAGTTCAATTAAGAAAAAAAGATATGATTATCTTTCTACCTTGATTTCAATCCAAGACAAGAGTGCATGAGCTGAATATATGTCATGTCAAACGATTGATTAAGATCTTTCTTCATAGCATCGGTCATCTTCACTATGCTACTAGTGATGAATAGATCATTGACATAAACAACTATCAAAATATCTCCTCCTTTCCTTTTGAGGTAGAGATTGGGATCATATGGATTTATAACAAATCCATGGTGAATGAGATGCTCATTAATTTTGATGTAACAAGCCTAGGGTACATGTTTAGGCCATATATATATTTCCTAAGTTTGCATACCTTATTTTCTTCACCAGGTAAAAAAATCCCATAGCTTGAGTCATGTAGACTTCCTCTTATAGATATCCATTCAGAAAGGAACTTTTCATGTCCATCTAATGGAATTTCCAACCAAATTGAGTAGCTAGAACAAAGATCATCTTGACCATTTTGATCTTAGTTGTGGGAGAAAATGTATCCTCATAGTCTATACCTTGATTTTATGCATAACCCTTTGCTACTAGTCTCACTTTGTACTTTTATATGGTACCATATTCTTTGTAATTTATTTTTAATATCCATATGCAACCAATGGGTTTCTTCCTTGGTGGAAGATCAACAAGCTACTAGGTGTTGTTTTTCATCACTGAATGATACTTGAAATCCATGACATATTTCCAATCTAATCTGTAGGGATTCCTAGACAATAGAGGGCTCAATAGATTAAACAAATCTACTCATCAATTTTTTTAACCTCTTTTCATGCTTTAATGCGATTCTATGGTCTAGTGCTAGATGTATTCGATGAAGCATCTAATTTTACATCTTGAATCATATTAGTATACCACTTAGGCATATGTTGTATTAATCCCATGGGTTGTGGTCTTGTCCGATCATTACCATCATCCCCATAATCACTTTCCTAGTGGGAGCGTCACTTCTATTTTCATAATAGGTGAAATATCTACATCAATTGAGTCGGAGAGGGATTCTTAGCTTCCTTCTTCTCAAAGAACTCAACAAATCTACTAGTGTATAATTTTTGGTCTTGAGATCCATCAATATGTACTTAAAAGACTCTTCACTATAGCCAATGAAGATGATTTTTTTTTCATATGATATATTTCTATAAATTGCTTGGGTATATATGCTAGATTTTCACCCAAATACTCCTCGAGGTGTGTAACGGATTTTCACCCAAATATATTTCTATGGCTTCCGCTTCGACCATGTTTCATGTGGAGTTACTCCATCAAGAAAAACCATGGGCACTCTATTAAGTAAATATACTGATGTCTTTACTGTTTCTTCCTAGAATGTCCTTGCTAGTCTAGAATAATCGATCATGTAACACACCATCTCCAAGATATTATAGTTTTTCTTTTAACAAAACCATTATGTTATGGTGTTTCTAGAGGAGGAATCTATCAATGATCTTGTGAGCTTGAAGGTATGATTTGAACTCATTACTTGTGAATTACCCCCTCAATCTTAGGAGAGATTTTAATGGATACCACTTTGAAGTTTTTAAATTTCTCAAAATCTTTACTTTTCTTATAAAGATAAAATATCCACATTTTTATAGAATAATCGTCAACACATGAATTTCAGACCATAAATGTGGAGCTTTCCGGAGCTTGATAAGTAATTTTTGGGATGAAGCCATTACCTGCTAGGAAGTTAGGACACTTATCTATATCCTTATGGAGAAATGGACAACCTCTCACCATGGGAAACATGTTCTGAGATATTGAAAGTAATGTCACCAATATACTGATAGAGGAAGTAGCCACAAGTGTGTGATCATCCCTATGGAAAAAGTCAAGTTGAAACATATGTCCCATATTGAGAATGAATAATTTTTTTAGCCTCTTGATTTGTCTCAAATCAAACACACTTTCTTCAGAGTGTAACAAACCATCTCCATGATATTATAGTTTCTTCTTTTAATATAAACCATTATTTTGAACCAAGAGGTGAAATGTTCACAATTTGGAGGAGGAATCACCACCTAATGAAATATGATCTTGTGAGGCTTAAGGTATGATTTGAACTCATTCATTGTGAATTACCCCAACATCAAATAACATTAGATGGATGAGATTATTCAATAGAATGAGTAGTGTACAAGAAGTCATCATTATCTACGAATGGTCTTCTTACTCAACTAAATTTAGTTTCCTTATAGCCCACTTTGAAGTGATTTTGAAGTCCGAGAATTTCAAAAGCTTTACTTGTTGTATTGAACCAACAATCTTTCAACTCATTATAAAGATAGGAAATATCCACATTTTTAGAAGAATAATCTTTTCAACACATGAGAAGATAGTTCCTTCTCCTCTTCATCATATTTTTAAACTCTTGAAGAGATTCATAACTTTTCAAAAGTAATATCCTAATTTTATCATTTGATAATGAGTGATTATCTCGAAAATAATGGGAACGAGATTTGTATCATTAACATCTGCCTAGAAGTGATGCCCTCAATTCTACAATTCAATAAAGTGTTCCATTTTATCATTTGTTTCAATCTCAATATATGTAACTAAATATGCAAATTCAATATTGTGTTCTTATTTTGGCTCAATGCTCAATTTATCCCATGCTTATTTGGCTATTTTGGCATCTCAAATGTTGAGGTTTCACTTAATTATAAATTATGAACAAGATTATGAATTTGGCCTTCTGATTGGCCTTTTCAATCTGTCTCTCTGTTGTGTTGCATCATCTAGTGATTTGGTTGTGGAACCATTCATAATAGGTCAAATATCTTCAAACTCAAGTTGTGTTTTGATCTTAGTCTTCCATTCAACATAATTATCTCCTCTTAGGAGCTATGATTCTGGAAGAAAGAACTTAGGGGCATTAGTGCCCATTTTCTAAATCAACTAAAAAAGGGTAAGGATATTATCACTATAGGTATACGGTCTCCCAATCTATATACCGTCAGTATGATATACCGAATCTTCCTATATATGAACCTTTCCAATATACTCTTCAATACATGGAAGAATATCACCCTTTTGATATACCCTGTGGTACGTGAAAAATGTGTTAACGTATGTGAAAGAATTGATATGTGGTCCCAAGACAATACTCAAAGGGTTCTGTGTGATTATTGATACCGATTCAAATAAATATCCTCACACGTGTGCATAACTTCACTATATACTCGGATAATTTCAATTTATGGATTTAAGTGTGTAATCATTCACAAGATAGATGGGAGGGCTCAAAGTGTGTACATCATGTCCTTATTTATCCTGTTGATTTATAGGGACCATGTCAAGATGATGTTGTTGTAGTTATATTAGGCATTAAGTGGAGTAATAGTCACAACAAATTTACTCGTAAGCACTTCCCAAGGCACCTTGTATATATTGAATGTTGTGAAAGAGATATAAAGATCTCGTGAGTGTTACAAAACCAAATTATACTATTTCTTAAAATCTCTGCCAGTTTTGTTTTCAGTTACAATGTTTGTAGTTGAATATGGTAACTTGTAAACTACTACAATCCATTGAAATTTATATTAAAAAATATAGTATTATAACCAAATATGTATAAAGAATAAATAACATGCTAAAGTTTTTTGTTTTGCAAGGCTTTGGTGGCCTCCAAAGTGCTTAGTATGGCTTATGTGAAAAATGCAAAAATAGAAAAATTCAGTTTTAGGTACCCCTCCTTTGGAAATTTTTTCTCATAATGAAAATCTAAGCCTTCTCCACAACTAATGCTTTGTAAATTCCCACTTATCCAATACAAAACTTAATGTGCATGTAATGTATGATGGAAGAAAAGATATTTAAACACAATAAAACAAGGCTAACCTTGTGAAATTTCAACATGGCACCTTCGGAGGAGTCCATGTGGTTTTATTTTTGGGAGGGTCTAGGTTTTCCACCCAATACAGATCTTATCTCCATCCTTTTTATTTGTTTATTATTTTTATTTTTGTCACATTTGATAACATTTTTCTCACATGTTTGTTTTCTCCACTATGTGTTCTGTATTTACATGTTCGAGGAGAATATTTTCTCTATGGATCTCGTTGACAGTGGGAGATTTGGAGATTTGGGTTGATTACAGAAACGAAGAGATTCAACAGATTTCATGATGCACAGAACCTATAGGGAACATCTGGATGGACCAAATGCACAACTAGCTCAGTTGTTAACCTTGAGTGAGGTATTAAAATAGAACTTGACTGCTTTATGAAGATGACTAAGCCCACTTTCTTGGAGGCTAAACATGGTAGTGGAAATTTTAAATCATCCACACAGGGTTCTGGGGTCAGTTTGCTCCCAAAAAATAATCTCACTCGCCAATGTTTCCTCGATGCTAAACCAATGCTTGATCCTCCTACAATATTCATAGCTCGGTCAAGGCTCAATATATGTGATCCGGTTTGGTTGGAAATGTAGGGTTGATGGCTCATCTTCAAATGATGTTTGACAACTTAGTGAAAGAAAAAGAAATTCATCCTTTAGGCTCTTAAAAAAACTTGGATTATTTGGTAATGCAACTAGTTATCAATTAGGAAACTTGATCTACATGCAAAGGGAAACTTGGTCTTCAACCTTCTCAGCTTTCCCAAGAGCTCAGTTAGGATCTCTGTTCACATACATCCAAAGTGGTAGAGAATCCTCCAAATGCAGCAGTCTTCTAACTATAACAGGGAATAAACATGCCTCTAAATTAGAGGGAAAACCCATAATGGCAGAAAAATGATTTTTTTTTGTATTTTCTTTTCTATAAACTAGAATTTTCTCTAGCAAGAATTTTTTTACCTAGTGCAGGAGGTGCAAAGGGTAAAAAAAAATAATTTTCTTTTTCTGGAAACTAAAAAAAGGTTATGGGCATGTAGGGATGGGGGTGGGAAGTTGTAGGAGGTTGCACATGCTCTCTAAATGCTGTAAATTCTTCTCTAAGATCCTCTATCTCTTTTGCACTCTCTCTGCACACCTTATTTGTTCACATAATATCCTCTAACATGTGCTGGTACCAAATATAGAAGAGGAAAAAAAGCCTATTAAATCAACCATATACAATAGTGATGTCTATAATTTTTTTAGATATTACACAATCGAGTAAAAATAAATGAGAAGTTGTATAGGTGCAACTAAAAACCATATGTGAAACACTGAGAAAAATAGGATGTCATAACTATGCAACAATAAACACATACATGATATGATAAAACAATATAAATGGTTATAATAACATAACCATATAACCAAATAATATAATCTACCTAGTCACCATAGTAACAACTAAACTACCTCAAGTAATAATAAAAACAATGCATAATTACTACAATAAACTATATTTACCTAACATATTGTACATATTTACATCAATCTTTCACCTACATATGGCTAGGGAAAACTTGTCCTTCCTTCCTCTCATCATGCCTTTTTAGGGCTCATTTTCTATCATTTATCAACTACCACTTTTTATCCCATGTTATGTTGGGGCAACCTATGGCTCCAAAAATTGTCACTTGAGAGGGGATATCACATCAAAACCTTCTCGTCAAATCATATGAAACTAAATCATCATTCATCTTAGTCAATAGATTCAATATTATTTTCCTTTAGAAATCAACTTATTTATCCCTTCACAAGATTTGTTTTAAGTGGCTCATAAATCACATTTCCAACTTCTTATCTATCTAATTAACCATCTAGGCCTATGTTTGTGACAACCTTTTCATAGGATTGGATGAAATCCATATCATCTTCCATTTTTACATTGCATTATGAATTCCATAACATGTAACACAAAAAGGGGAAACATATAGACACTAGAAAATTCATCTTATGAATAAGATTTCATAAAATAAAAAATTAAAAATAATGTAAAAAAATAAATCCTAAAAATAAAATATTCCCACAAAACACCTAAAAAGTAAAAAAATAAGGTTGATTTAAGATATGTCATCCTCACTTATCCTCATCTACTCTCATTTATTCATCCTCACCCACTCACATTTAAATGTATCCACCTACTTACTCATTTACATCTTCAATATACATTGGATCTTAATCATACCACCCCACTATGCGACATTACATCCATATCCATCCCAATCCTCTACGCACATTGAATCTATAAAACAAAATCATCTCGTCATTTCACCTCCTCTTGGTTGATTTACAATTTTATCTTTTTTCTTGCATATAATTTATTTATAGGTATTTCGAAGGATAAATAGAAGCATTTAGAAATAATGAAGATAATAAATAGTTATATTTCAAAATTTCAATAGTAATACTAGTCGCTCCCATGAATGTCTTGTAGCCATATTTTTATTTTCAACAATTGTGCACATGAATTATTTATGACTATGAAAACATCCAAATCATCCAATACACCATTACAACAAACAATAAAACCTTGCACCAAAACTTTTCCCTCGGGCCCCTTGATAGGTGTACAACTTAATTTCGACATTTCATTTTTATTTTCATGTCTTACATGTTCTTATATTAACCTTAAATGGGTTATAAATCTAATGAAGTAGGCCCCCTAACCCAAAAAGGACTAATATTTTACAAGTTTTTTCATTGAAGTTTTAGATTCAAATTTGGAAATTCACCCTTTTTATTCATTAAAAGAACCCATGATTTTCCCTCTCATTTTTCAATGAAAACTAAGCCCATTTATTTAAGTAGAATTTTTTAGAGATTATATATATAAATGAATCCATCTTACAGATGATCCAAATCTAGGAATAAAAGTTTCAAGTGAGTGGGGATATGGGATCACTATAATGATTCTAGTGGTGTGTGATATTAATATTCAAATCAAAATGAAAATAAGAAATAATGAAGAAAGGTGACAAGATAGAGTAGATGTAGTAGTGGATCTCATGGGGTATAGAGTATGGAAGAGTCATGGATAAGCTAGGTGATAGTAGTAGTGGGAGTCACACAAATTTCCTACATAACTTATAAATGATGAGGGGCTATGGAGAGGATGAAGGAAAAATGAGGAAGGGGTTTGAGAGTGTGTTAAGATAGGTTGTGTCGGTGAATAGGGAAAAATAATGGGATACAATGAAAAGAGGTCATGATAGTGACCATGGAGACAATATGAGATCAATAAGAAGGGTGAGTAGGTTGAAATGACTAAGATGTGAGACATGATGGTGTCATGAATCAAATTTAGAGTGATTCATGGAGGTGACTATTTTACAATAATTATGGTATGGTATGGGGTATGGTTTCTATATGAGTTTTGAGGTGATTTAATGGATGTGTAAATATGAATTTATTTAGAAATAAAAAGGAGGTGGAAGAGCTTTGATTTAAAGATCAACCGGGTTTTGAGAGAAGAGGAAAGATAAAGTTACCTAGATGAATGGGTAGAGAGAAGGCAATATGTCAAATATATGGTGATATAATATAGGAAATGTGGGTAGATGGATATATAGGAAGAAGACACTTTTTGGAATGTTTGGTTGATTAAAGATATTTGGAAAATAATAATAAAAGAGGAAACAAAAACCTAATATTAATTAAGGGGTGTGTTTTTTTGGTTGGTCCACCAATATACCAAAATGATATTATGATATGGGTATATGAGGGTGTTATAGGGGATTTCATTTCCTTAAATTTCCACAAACATCATGGTAAAATGGATAATCTACCTTGGCTAGAATATGAGTTTATAACAAGGAGTCTTCAATAAATATTTTAGTATATAAGACCCAAGTTCATGTAAGAGGAGTGATATAGAATATGTAGGTATTTGAGGTTCAAATATAACTTCAATCAAATCAATACTTTTCATTTGAGTTCCACCAAAAATGACAACTCTTTCCCTAAATTTGTATAGCTCATTGGAACACAAACTCTAATATGTTAAACTCTTGGTTATTTAATCCAAGTTTCCCCCTAAGCGAATGAAATTTTTAATGATTCCTAAGGTTAAATTAGGGAATGAGGGAAGATCATATCAAATTTATCCAATAAGATAAAATAAAAATACATAAAGAAAGATGACATATTTTCTTTGTGTTTTGTTTTCTTAAATCATATAGTAATTGAACGTGTGATTTACCCTATGTAATTTTTTGTTTTCTGATTTTCTAATATATATAAATTAAGTTATAAAATATGAAAAAGATATCAATAAATTAATATAAAAAACTAAGAAACACTTTAAATTATCATATTCAAAAGAGAAGGTTGTATTTATTTTATATCTAGGTCCCACTATAATCACCAAAATGTATACAATGAAATGAGATCATATACACATGTTATATGATTATAATAAAAATAAAATAAAATTTAAATACACTAGAAATTGTACCAAATGGTCCTATGGTCATGTTGATAGGGTAGCAATAAAAGTTAAGGGTGACAATGCAAACATTTTGAAATCAAATTCAACATACAAATCTTCAATTTAATATTTCAATCAAAACAAATAAGCTCACAAATGAACAAAAGGAAAGATCTATAAACTTATTTTGAGAGAGAATACAAAGATGACGATATCAAAACATGTAAACCACCGCAAATTGTGACAACAATAAATCATATCAATAAGCTTCTACCAATGTTTTAGCCTCTATCCCTTCATAACTACTTAAATTACAATAAAATGATTATAAGCATTTCAAACATAAAGATATTTATTATTTCACCTACCCGACAATAAAAGATTGAATAAATGCCAATACAAGTAATAAAAAATTTAATGGGTACGAAATTTATTCAAAACTGGACATGAAAAAATAACCTTTAATTAAATTATTTTAAAATAAAAAGAGTACAAAAATAACATTACCTCATTATAAAACACATATAAGTTCTAGTTTTAAATATGTTTCCCTTGAAGTTAAAAAGTTATCCCCTTTGGAATTTGTATCCCCTTTGGATATTGGTGTGATAGTAATTCCAAAAAGTGTGCACTATTGAAAAAAACTCTACATGACCTTTGATTTCAGGTTTCTTCTGTGAGAAGCCTTATTTGTTATCCTAGTTTCTATTTTTGTTCTTACTTTTCTTGTTGGTGGATCCCTTCCTTTATAATTATTTTTGATTACTAAATAATTTTCCCTCCCTCAATGTTTTATGGTGATATTACATGAATAAGTTTTATGTTACATAAGTTGTTGGTGATTTTACAATTCCTATCGAGTTATTGTCATGTGATGAAATTTAAGTGGAGGAAAAAAAAACATGTAAGTTTGTACAAAGAATTTTCTTCATCTCATCCAAGGTTTAGATTTTTTTATTCTTGTGAGGACCTTGGCATCATCCAAACCAAATGTAGATCCAAGAATGGAAATAGAGATGTTGTTGCACATATGGAGGAGATTTAATAGTTAGGTTGCAAAAAAGGATTCTTGATAATTATCTTAGAATGAGAAGGTTTAAAAAAATAGACAATTTAGAGTGAGTTCCAGAGCTTTCAAGATTAATTTTCAAGTTAAATGATGAATCCATGCCCAATGGATACAACATGATATTGATTGACTCATCTAATAGGAATATGTCCTTTGAAAGTCACCAAATTGTGGTAATTTAAGGGAACCCACACAAGGATGAAGGCCACGGTTGAAACATAATATGAACATATCTATGAAAATAGATTTGTGGTACATAGTAAAATATGTGATAAAATACCTCATAAAGTAATATGTCCAATTAAATAAGAAGTGTGAAGGCCACAAAAGATCAATGCGTACCAAAGTTGTGAAATAAGAATTCGAGATCATTGAGTGGGAGGATGAGGTTATGAATAAAATTGTGGATCATATAAATTCTACCAAATAGTTACAAGAGTTATAGAAGACAAATACAAGATGACAAATCATCTAAAATCCTTGAATTATAGAAAATTCATGCATAAATTAGTTTGAATTCCCAACCAAAAACCAACATTAAATCTTAAATGGTGCTTTATATATTTTAGATGGTTTGATGACATGAAATTGGATAAATTATAGATTCTCATACTCATCTAGTAAAACTGAACATCAATTGGTCCTTATTGGTTGGATGTATTCATGTTTGGGCATGATATGATTATTTAATTATCTCCTCTATTTTATATAAATATAAGTTTATTATAATAAATCTGGAAAGCTGGTGAGCTTAAAATCTTCATTATTTGAATAAATAGCATAGTAATAGAGGATGGAGGCACATGAGGTTAGAGGTCAATCAAAAACCTCATCATCTCGTGGTGGAATTTAATTTTATTAAAGGTAAAGAATGGTTAAGGGGGCCCTACCTAGTATAATAATGGAGAAAAATATGACATTAAGGAGAAAAAGAAGACGCCTACAAACTTACGCAATAAAGAAAAAACACAACAAAAGCAAAAATAACAACATAAAATAATGACGAAAACTAACAACTATTTATGGTTGAATTTTTATGGTGTGAGTTTTATTTATTTTCAAAATTTTGTTTTGTTTCAGTTATGAGTAGTGTAGTTCATTTTAGTGTTTGTGGATTGACGAATAATGAAAATTTCACATTTTGAGGGGGACATCACACCAATGTTCCATTTCCATTCTACACCGGATCATCTATAGTCAATACTTGATTTAATGTGAAAATATTCATGTGAGTAGATTCTATGTAATCCCTTGAAGAAGAAACATAGTGGATAGATGAAAGCATAAAAATCAGCATCATGATATTTGGATTATTTATTTTCTTATAAATCCATTTGTATATGCAAGTTGTTGGTTGTCTTTGGAAAACCATCATTGTTGAGGTTATTGGATATCCTAAAAGACAATCCTTATTGGTTGGTGGTTATCCGGTAAAACTATTTTGGAGGTTGTTGGATCTCTTGAAAAAATCTAATCATGGGCACATAGTGGTGGAAAGGTGCATAAAGAAGTACGATTGTTTTCTACCATATTCGCACTAAGGCGGGAATGTTAGGAATAATTTGGTTAGTGATTACATTTACAATGGGTAAATTATTTATCGGGTTATTTACCATGTGTTAAATAACATTTAGCACATAAAATAGACAACTTAACTCAGCCATGGCCTTAAAGGGATTTATCATTCGGTATTACTAGATATCGGACCAAAAACAAATGAAACTTTGGTCATTAGTGAATACATATATAAATACAATAATAACCAATAGATTTTGCATTAAAATGACCAAAATGATGAGCTTCACAACAATCAAAGTGAACCTAGTTTGTGAACTCAAAGAAAATTCACCTTTTATGTTTAGATCTCAAAATAAATAAGGTGTATTCACCATTTTAATGTTAGTTTTAAAACAATTATCAACAACCCATAAAAATTAATTTACCCTCCAAATTTTATTTTCTTCAAACTTCTCTAATAAAAACGAAAGGAAATAATTTCCATATTTTCTTTCCAAATAGTGCTCTCCTAAATCCAAAATCCATATTAAAATATAAGAACACCATAGCTCAATACAAGTTGTTAAAATATAAATAAACTTAATGCATGTTCCAAAAAATTTCCAAACAAAACAACAAATGTAGAAAACCCATTTCATTTTCCAAATTTTCCTTCTTAATTTTATGATAATTCTCATAATAAAAATGAGGAAATAGTTCCATATCTAAAACCAAAATGTATTCTATACTTATTGTTAAAAACATCAATAACGAGAGAAAGAAAACCCATGGCTGACTTTCTCTTGTTTCCTTCTCCAACTTCATTGCAATCTGTAACTTGAATGCTTCTAAAAATCACATAAAATTTTCAAAACAATGCTTTTATATAAAATATTGCCATTAACAATAAATTCATAGTTGCGACATGTGCAAACAAGAAATATAACTCCAAAAATATCTCCTTGTAACCTCCATGTAAAGCCCAAGCTGAAGACCAAATTGAATGCCACAAATGTGAATGGAGAGAAAAGTTGAAAGTTTTGGCTTACAAATCAAGCTTTTGGTTCCCTAAGGAACCATGCTAAATAAATCTCATTAAATACTATCGGTGCCATGTTGTGGCCTCACTAAAACCCAAAACATAGTTTCCATGTAATATGGTCTACGACCATTCAAAAATTAAAAAATATAAATTACATTACTATACACCTCGTGGTCTATGACCAACTTTAATAAACATTAACCATGTACCTTGTCATATGGTCTATGACCATCATTCATTATTGACAATGCTAAGGGAGGGGATGACCAAGGTCCCAACATTAAACAATAACCAAAGCCATAACATTATTTTCCAAGTGGTCTAAGACCCATCCTCTATAAAAATTAAACTTTATAGAATATTTAAGAAATGTGGTCTAAGACCATTAAACATTATACATTTCGCTTGTTGAATGATCAACTTCAACAATGCAATGCGATCTAAGACTAATTTATTTTGCAATCAACTTTAAATAATTTTAATACCTTGCGATCTATGACCATTCATCCCGAACATTATATGGTGGAGATAAATAAACCATTCAAATGCCTTAAGCAAAAATATTACAATTACCTTAAATAATGCTATATAACCTTAATAAATGTAAAACAATGGAGGAGTCCAAACATATCAACTTCAAACAATGATGAAAACTAGAAGGTGTTCATCAACATCAATACCTTTGGACATAACATATATATATATATATATATATATATGTGTGTATGCATACTGTACACACACACTTTACCACCCCACACATTAATTCATCATCCATAAAAATTTTGGCGAAGAATTAGTGTCCTTGATATTTCACCTGAAATGCAGGACTACCCCTTTTAAAATTTTTCATTCTTTTCAAAGTAATAGGTCATTTTTTTGTTTTTTTACATGTAGTTCTTTGAATTGCTCTAAGGTATCCCCAGAGAGTCATAAAATCCAAATTTGACAAATACCCACATGCCAAAGCTCACTCAATTCCTTCGCTAGACCTTGTCTGCAAGCATTTTATTTATTAAATAAATAAATTTATTTTAAAAATAGATTGAGATAAAATTGGAGGATTTAGGTTATATAAAGCACTTCACCCCATCATTATTACCACAAAACATTCACCCGAGGAAGAATTTTTGCAGATCAACTAATTGGAGATTTTTTCAAGCAATTGCCCATGCAACTTCTTTTGTTTTGTTTTATTTCTTTTTGTATGTGTTTTGGTTTTTTTTCTCTGGAAATTCCCATACCCTATTCATTCTTCTTGCCATAAATTTTCTCGGGTCTAGGGTTTTGAAAAGGTATACAATATTTTTAATTACTAATATGTCTAAAGGTGATCAAAGCTCATGATTCTTTCAGGAGATTACAAGAAGTCGCTTGGTCCAAAAAGGTGTAAAAATGGTTTTTATGAAAATAAGAAAAATATTTCCATCAATGTGTAGAGCTCAAGAAAATATACACTTTTAAAGAAAATGACACCTAAAACAAGCCACAGAATGAAATTTATGGCACATGCAAGTTTTTGCCGCTACATCTTCCCGGACCCTTTCCAAAAATGGAAAATTTTATTATGTGCTTGTGTTTTCTTCACCAAAAATCCAAAAAGGAAAGAAATGCAGTCTTCATGCCAGTCACAATTTTCAAAGTTGCCTTCGCATCCAATTTCCACACTTGCCTTAAGTGACGATTTTTCATGCAATTTTAAAGACATAAGTCATAATGCAAGCCACACTTTTGGAAAAGAGATATCTTTCATGCAAGTTGAACTTTTTAGGATAATAGATCTAAGATTCCAAAAGTGGGAATTTTAGAAGTGGCAGGTAGGCGAGAATTTCTTACCTGCCTAGTAGGGTGAAAATTCCCATTATGAAAGTCAAATCACTTAAGTGGAAGATGAGATTTTTGGAGCTGCATTGCAGGGTGGAAATTCCCATTGCTTTGACTTCCTATTTTTAGAAATTCCCCTTGCCAAAAAGTGTGACCCACCTTGGCATTAATACATGCATTTAATGATATTCATTAATATTATTTCTAGTCAATTTTGGTGCCATAAATAGAAGGAAAGTCAAGGCAAGTGGATGAGCTAAAGAGAAGTCAAGGATGCATGCTAAAAATAAATAAAATAAATTCATAAAAAGAAATCAGAAGCATGTAGACTTGGGCGCCCAAATTGGAAGAAGAAGCATGGCTTTTAATTAATTAATTGCCAAAAATAGGGAAAGGCAATTATTAAAAATAGCATGCACATAGCTATATAAGCATGGGACGCCATAAGGGAGAAGAAATTAATTATTTTTGATGGAGCTTGCAGCCCGAAAGGATTTTGGCGCCAAGGGAAGGAGGATTTTGCATTAAAGAATATTTTCCACTGTCGGGAAGCTTCCAGTTTTGGCGCCTAGGGTTGGAATAGCTTTATTTTTATTATTCCAAGCATTTGCATGTTGGTATAAGTGCCCAGGTGAATTAAATAATATTTTTCTTGCTTGGCATGCAAACAAAGTCTCAAATTTTAGGGCAGCAGGCTTTATAAGCAGATTTTGGTGATGAAAATTGAGTATTCATGCCATGGACTCCATATTTGTCTGAATCAATTGCAGTTATTCATCACAGGTGCTCATATTGGTGAAAGGAAGTCAAAATCAATGTCTGATACATTGAATATATCTTCAGAATCAGAGGAAGAAATAGATCCAACTCTCATAATTGCAAAGGCTTCCGACAAAAATTCATCCTCTTGTTTCTAATGCAGCCCATGTGGAAGTCATTGCATGGAAAATTCCTTTCAAGGAGCTTGTGCATGTGCTCCAATCTTCTATTTGAAGCCTTCATTGAATTTACTTGTATTTTCCTTCACCTGGAGTGCTTTCCAAAATTTAAAATTGCTCATATGCAATTAAAAATAAAAGGTGACGAGTTTTGCCTGAATTATTTACGAAAAACATTTTATTAGTGCATGTATTGGAGAAGAACTATAAAATCTTCAAGGATAAGAGGGAAGACAGGTCAAAGGAAATACCCGCAAGAAAATCACAGTCAACTACCTTCCAGGATCCAGTTTGGTGAGAATCAAAGGAAAGAATTCATCAGCATATGGGAGTATCTTAGATCCAAGGAAGAGATATCATTCAGATCATTCATTACTAAAATAGATGAAGAAAAGTACAATACAAGTTATATCAACATGAAAAGTATGGAGGAAGGACAAAATAGAGAGTGTTGCAGTTGGAATAAATTCTTTTTATTTCTCTTATTTTCTATGACAAAGTAATTGAGTAATCAATTAAATTGTAAAACTTAAGTGATTAGTTTAAAAGCTATTACTTCAAGTTACTGAAGAAGTTAATCACTTGGAAATAGGTGGCGAGGCATGTAAAATAAAAGGTTCTATTTTCATTTATAAATCATGCATATCATGCAAAGAGGAATTCCAAGAGGAATAATGCCATATGCTTACTTGTTTCATAGCTTCAATAGGTGGCAATTCATTAAAAACTTCCTATTTGTAATTTCCCTCTGTACACTATAAATAGAGGAAGAATCTATGGGTTAAATTAGAAATGATAATTAGCATTCTTGTGTTCCAGACTTTGAGATGAAACCCTTGATACCTTTTTGAAAGATAAGGAATTGAAAGGAGGTAGGTTTCCAGAGAACTTTGTGTCAACAGTGCATTTATTTCTTATTTCTTTTTAGATCTTTGCATAAACTTTGTGTTATCTCAGATCTGGATCTGAAACTTTCCTTTTCTTTAAATTTTGTATTTCAAGATCTATTTTTTTATCTATGTGCATGAGACCAACTCTGTGAACTATTAGTTAGATTGCACATATTCTTTCCTTTCTTCCCATATTCAATTGTTTCCCTCTTTTGCACATATTTCTTATATTTGCTTACTTGCTGCAAAATTGCCTAGCTATGGTGCATGAGATTCACAGTTAAAGTAAAACCCACAAATAGATATTATAAAACATAATTGACAAAATATTACAAGGAGCCTCATCGGTAAATGAGGGAGATTTATCTTATGATTGCCTAGGTTTTCCTTTGTGCATAAAATTTAGCCAATAAAAATACATTACATATAGGGTGTGACACAATAAGGATCGATTGAGTGAGGTGAAGAAGGGTTTTGTGGTTCCTCTCTCTTCCCTAACAACGTCTTTTGATGAGTTTTCGACCCATGTTCAAGTATAATTATGTTGAATGGGGATAAATTGAGTAGAGGCTAAATGGACGAGTGGCAAACATTACTTCCGGTAGGAACACATTGAGTAAAAGGAAAGGTCAAATGGATGCTACAAAGTATGAAGGGAAATATGTGGACTCTATGTAAGGGTATTTGGAAATAGTGTTGAACATTGAGAAAGAAATTGTGTCCTCTGCTGCTAGGTTTATGAACAATAAAAAGTTGCAAACAATTTCTCCTTGTGACCTCGATGGTCTTAGAATACTTGATTTTTGGGAGGGATTTGGATATAAAGATTTTATCGGTGAAACTTTTGGTCCTCTAGATAAAGAAGGGATTTTATTCAAGGATTTTGAGGATGATGAATGGATTCGAGTTCGAAAGAAAATGTAGGCATAAAACTATGCATCATTTTGGTTGATTTTTGATGAACATTTTGGGTTTTCTTGAGTTGTTGTTTTGTTGTTTCTTTGGTTCTAGTTAGTTGTGTTTCTCATTTCCTTTGTTTGAGCTTACTATTTTATCTAGGTTTTTAGTCCATGTTGTTCCTAGGTAGATTCTCGGTCATGAAAAACTCTCCTTTACTCTTCTCTAACATTTTGTATTGATGAAATGAACAAAGGGGAGAATCTAATTTAATATATTTTTGTATTCGGAAATATCCATTTCAATAAAAGAGGAGTCTATTGGTATAAAAATCTTAATATGTGTGTATGTGTTCCACTTAACAATTTATTGATTTTGAATGAGAGTTATCCCCAATGAAAATTATTCATTACAAAAATGGTAAGTGTCAAATAATTTTTTAAATATGCTAAATTGTTTTGTTAGGAAAAATAGATTTGAAATTTTATTTTCAAGTCATAAATAAGAGAAAATTACCAACTAATTTTGTAATGATACCAATATTCCACATGATAGAATATATAATAAATAAAGTATATAACCATTCAAACTTTTAAAAAAAAGTTGTATTAATAAATTATCATTATAAAAATTATATGAAAGAGATATATTATTATATATATGGCGAAGAATATAGTTTGGACCATAAATCTCATAAGTATAGAATCTCGTTTGAAATGGTATAAAAGAGCTTCATAAAGGTAAGTAGAATAATTACAGTTATTGAAAGGGTTGTAGTCTAGTTGGCGAGGATGATAGTGTCATTGGTGTTTCCTACTTATCCGAGTACAAATGAATGCTAGGTTGATAGGGAAAGCATTATTCCTTTGATAAATTTGATGGATTGGGATTCCTTCCTCGCTAATATAAGGTTTCAAATATAGATGTATGTTATTCATCATGATATAATCATCTATATTTTCTTTATAACATAGACAAAGATTCCAATATCTATGTAACTATATTTTCTCTATAACATTCAAAATCATTGTATGATTTGAAACAAATGGAAAAATAAAAATTATATTTATGAAATAAACTAAGAAACATTATAATGTCATTGGTGTTGCCTACCATCCACGAGAATACAAATATCTTTATGACCCAAAATCCACACACGAACAACACAGTGAAGTACAGGATATTTTTTTTTTTTGACTTGCTTGACACATAACACGACACAACATGTCGTCACAAGGTTACAACCAACACTAGGAACCACTTGTTACGGGGAGGACCACAAGGTCAGCACGGAAACGTTCACACCCCAAGGATAATACACCTTTCTTTGTTTTTGACCAGACAACATAGAAGTCCAACGACTTGAATCACTCTAACAAATAGGGCAAGCCACAGTAAGAATGATTGAAGGTTACTTATTTTGATATAACACCCTTTAACTCATGACTTATGTTTTCAGAAAGATTCAATATATGATTCGCACAAATTCATCTTACCAACAGAGTTAATTTCTTATACACTATAGAAGTTCACTAAAAGTCTTCACTTTACGACAATTAGTTGTTTAGTTCCATTATTTAATAAGGGACTAATTTAATTCCACAAGGCCATCTGCTCACCATTAACGCTACTAAGGTTCATTCTTGCTCACAAGACAACATGGTTTTAAGTTCAACACACTTAAGAGAAGAGATATAAGGTGCTTGAAAAGGGTTAGAGGAAGAAGGTCGAGATGAAAAATTTTTAGGACCTCATTAGTTATTGGTAGTATTAAATTGAAGCTAGGGCTCTTAACCAGTTTTAACAACAACTTTACTTAGGCTTCGCTAAAAGTATTATCAAGGAGTAAAAGAATTTACTTTCCAAATGGCTGAGAGAGAGATTGTGTGGTTTCAAAATTGTTTTCTCCTGTTTATTAAATCTTATTATCCTCAAACAAATAACAGTTCATTTCACCTTAGGGTCATTTTACAAATTTTACCATGAAAGGCATAATGTTCACTAGAGGAGCTAGGGTTATCGTGTTATAAAGTTTACTTGCAATGATAGTCTTGCCCTTGTCTACTTAGAGAATTTCTTGCTCTCAAGTTGGTGACCCCTACGTTACTTTATTTGAATACAACTTTTAATTTAACTTCCTGAAGTATTAAACAATCCCATGTTAGTTTACTTATGACACTTTAATACTAAGTCATGGCAAGGTTTAACTCAGAATTTATTCTCAAGGCAAAGTTGAAGCAACACTCATTTATGAGAACAAAACAAGATTTCATCATTTCTCAAAATACTGATACTCCACAAGTCACTCAACAACAATAACCAAATTTTCTTATAATTTCAATGATGGTCAAACAATACAAGGTTTCCAAAGTTCGGATGACAAGTCCACAATACATTATACTAAGACATTAATCCTCTTTTAAAATTTCCAATTGGACGTTAACAAAAGTTGAACAACATAAAAGGTTTCGAGCAAAGGATCTTCTCAACTGAGGTTGATGACAAAAGTCTACAAATATATCCCTCATCTATACGCAAAATCCATCTGCAGCAAATTTTCTACAAGAGTCAATTCATGAGAACTGAGCAAGATAAGGCTACACAAAACCACCATAACTATTATCTAACAATATCATGAAAAGAAGCACCTTATTACAAGAATTTGGGTCAAACCTCTAAACACTATGAGCACATCAAGTTATAATAAAGTCTATAACATGTCGATCAAAGAAGGAGAAGACCTTGTACTTGATTAGGAGAAAATGCAACGAAAGTAACAATCATATGAGAATGGCCCTTGGCCGTATAAGGAGAAAACAAACAATCTAGAAAAGCATGAATCCCCATCAAGTAAGTGATTAAACAATAATTACAAGATTGAGATTTGATACATATACCGATCATCTAGAAATTTATCAAAGGTACCATACGCATAGACTAAAATAATATATTTTAAAAGAACAAGAGTTGATCGGCCCAAGAAAAGGGAACCACGGGTTTCAACAATTAACACTAAAAAGTCTTACATAATTGAGTTTCAAACCGGAAATCAAATAGAGTATACACACATAAGTTTGAAGCGAAGGCAAGGTATACTAGTTTTGACCATTAACTACAAGATTTTCCAATCATCCAAGAAGGGTCAAAGTCTTACAGGCTAGTGCAAGCAAGCAGCGAGAGAAGAAGGGGTTCCGTCACACAAGAGTATACTGATAATGTCATCAACAAATTTTATAACACTGAGGATTTGCAAACCTCCACTACAATACTAATGTTTGGTTAATTTTAAATAAATTACCCATATCCCAAAACAACCAAATTTTACGGCAACCCTTGGTAACGCCGTCAACCGTCGCACAAATAGATACAAACTTAATTTCTAAGTGACTTTATCAAAACAAAACCTTCCGCTATGAATTCATAAGATTATCACACGAAAGCTGAGTTTTCCCGAAGGTCAATCACATTTAAGGAAATCTCCATCACAAACTATTACAGTAATTACATGCATAAAAACTGACCAATATTAATTAATAGCGTTAACGTTACAAGGGAGAAAATAATGCCAGTTAGGAAAACCAGAAGAGCGCCATCAGCAATAATTCGAGAGGGGATAGACCAAAACTATTCCGGTTGTCAACGAGGTACGCAGTTCGCACAAAGAACCTCGAGCTTAGTTGATCCGTAAGGCTAGTTATGGTTCAAGTTGTCAGGGATGGTCAAGGTACTTCCTGAGGATGGCCTTAAAAGTCTAGAAACAAGATGAAAGATAGTATAAGAGTCTACACCCACGAGGCGGAAAACACACTGCACACAACCTTTTCATTCAAAAAGTTTAATACCAAAACTCGGGTTGGTTAGCCCCAAGCCTTGATTACACAATCCTCTGACCTTTCTTTCGATGCCAAAAAGGTTATCAAAGGGACTTGCGAAGGAGCTAACAAAACGTCAAAAGACAACTTGGGTGCTAGGGAGGAGCTTCATAGTTATCGTAACTTACTTCCATGATATCGAAAATACTAGTTAATCAACATAACAACTTACAGCTCAATCGTAGAGAAGAATTAATACATAAACAAACAGAGGCGAAGGTCTATCATTCGAGTAAGGAAACATAACATTGAGAGGAGAGGCACACGCATCCTTTCGACCCACATACTATCAACGATAAAAGCTAAAACGAGAAGAAATAAGCGAGAAGGGAAATCTCCCATCATGACATCCAACTGACAAATCAATGCAAGGAAAGTGGTTCGATTTTGCAATAATTGTAAGTATAATAGCAGTAGAAAGGTGTAGAAATATCTTTCCTATTTCTCCAGCTTCAAAGTCGTCTGAGACTCCACACGCAGGTCAAAGCACAAGGATCGTGAGTGCACTGGAATCCAGTGCATCAGTTCTAAGCGGTCCACATTCACGATCCGCGAGACCATGCAATTGAAGAGGATTTTTGTCAAACAGTTCACGAGCATTATTGTATTCGAAGTGACTCCATGCCCTTGTGCTCAACTATTGCTTTCCTTGAGCTTTTACTTCTTATGGGATTCGACAACCAACTCACATACCCTATACGTGCTACCACAATACAAGTGATCTACACAAGGCTGGAGGAGATGGATTTACCCAAGTTATTCATATTTGTTTCAACTTCCTATGCCTCCTCAACAAATCCATTCCAAAACATATCATGCAATCCTTGCTGTCCTTTGGCCATATTTCATTCAGGCATTTTGTCAAACAAATCCGTGCTTTCGCAAGCTCCCGCATTTCGCATGCATGTCAAACAGGGTATTCATCACAATAACTTGGTGATATCCATATCTAATGATTTTTGCATGGATCTGCAAACCATGTATGAGAGATGCTACCTTTGGTACATGCTGAGGATAATACTAGAGAGAAGGTGGGTGATTAGGTTGGACACCTGTGATAGTCTTTGGAAGAGGTGAGATCTGCATTGCATCCTTCAACTTAGCAACGTGGGGATTGCATACTTTGAGAGAGACCATGAGGCTTTTAATGAGAGGAGTAGTGATTGCTGATACATGCATTGCTTTAATTAGACCCGCCGCTAGCAGAGAGACATCCTCCAAATATGTCCGTGGAAGGAGGAGAAGGGAACATGAGCTCTTACTGCAGTGAGTTCCTACTCTCTTCTCCTCACCTAGTAGCGGTCCCTTACGGTATGAGGGAGAATCCACATAGAGGACGGGTTATTTGTTGGAGATCCCTTGCCACTTGTCAAAACAATTTCGTGGAAGAAAAGAGAGCACGACATGGCTCCCTTATCAGTCCCCTTCTTCAATCTTACACGATACAAACAGCGCATTCCACCACATGGGTAATGTTTGCAGGTGTTTTGTAGGAAGCACAACAGAAGGCTCTGCACGATTTCATCGGCGATGAGGGGCAATTGGGCAAGCTCGGACCCCAAAGCTGGAGTAGTCTCTCGAAGATGTTTTGGGATTAGAATTAGAATAATCCCTTACGAACAGTTGGGTACTCCTGCGCTATTCACTTGTATATTCACGGGGGTTCATTAGCTAGCGCAATATCCTAGCACGTGGGTTCATATTGAGGTAATTAAAATTAATAAAATTAAACTCAATATACCGGTAGACATGAGGGGGTGAAAGGGTTTAATTTATTAATGTTTTGAATCGGAGTATTGGGGTAGGTTAGAGAGATGGGCCAAAGGAAATAGAGGTTTACTTTTAATATAAAAATAAAACGTTTGAACCCTAGTTTTTAAACGTAAATACCTTAAAATTGCAAAAGGAGTGTGGTCATAAATTAAATTATAATCTCTTTTTAATAAATAAATCTAGATTCTTAACTAAGAAATAATAAGATGGTAGAAAACTAGAATTGAGTATGCTTTTCAACACGGGTGATATTATTTCACCATCTTAATTATTGAAGAACTATTGATAAATGCATAAAGCTTAACATATATAAGGTGACTTGTAATATGTATTCAATGGCTTGAACTATCTTTCGAAAGGAAATGCATATTAAAAAAATTGAGTGAGAAATATAATATATTTTTGTCTAATATATTGGGGTAGAAATAAAAGGGGTAAATAAAATTGTAATTGAAAAATGGGTAAGTAAGGTACATGGAAAAAATAGGGGTATTTTCATTCTAATAATATAACGGAGGGGGTATTATCAATTGAATAATTAGGGGTAGAAACTAGAATTAAGGGTATTCTTTAATACCCTTGACACTTGAGTGCTATACCATACTTTTACTAAGTGAATCCCGTGGTATATTATTAGCGGGAAGAAATAGAAATGAATAGGCCCAAAATATACATAAATGATTCGGTAATATCCTTTAAGGATTGGAGTGGAAGGATCTTGAGGAGCAGGAATTGAGAGGACTGCATCAAACTCTCGGTGCAAACGTTTGGATGAAGCTTGAAGGTGTGGTAATTCCAACGAAACCTTTATGCTGCTAACTTCAGTGACTCGTTGAAGAGGCTCATATTATTGCAAAGCAAATCGTGCTTCATGAATATACTTGAAATGAAAGCAGATCCGCGTCTATGAGATTCTTTTCCATGAGTTACATCGCAAAACAAGAAGAAGAAAGGTTTCAATAGAGACTCCTTGCGTTAAAATTCATCTAGTCTCTTGGTAACACTCTCACTATCACTTAGTCGATTTTGAGAAGC
>CM031236.1:564142972-564330472 GCA_018340775.1 Taxus wallichiana var. yunnanensis | reverse complement strand
AAATCTTTAACTTTTTTATTAAGGGTAACGGTTTTTTTTGGGACCCTACCCAACTACAACAAGGCCAAAGCCCGGATATCGGAGGACAAAACAAAGAAACCAAAAAAGGGGTCAAAGAACCCGATAGAAAAATAAAAAGACCAAACAAAAACCATACGGGACAAGTTGTAAAGACAACTAACTAACAATAACAAGTCAGCAAAACAATAGAAAAAACATTAGCAAAATTATAACCCACCTTTGCCCAACCAAGGAGTGGAAACCAGAACACGAGAATCAAGAGAGCACAAGATCCAACTAGCCTTCGTACCTCCTCCTTGTGATTACGCCACAATGCGAGAACCAAATGCTTGAGCTTATCTCTTCTAGACCACATTGTGTTCCATCCATCATCTGAATCTTCATCAACTCCGTCCCCAAATTTTGATTTGATATATTCTTTATATTTCTCACCCTCCCAAAATTCGACGACCTTGAGGGAATCAAGTATCAAATTGGGGGTAAAGCGCCTATGGGTTGGTTTTGTAGCGACTTTCTTAGTGGGATTCCCAAAACCACCTCTAGTTTTCCCAAAGGACATTAGTTTTCAACCAAAACCCATTGGGAACTTCACGGAATCCAACTTAGCAACATTAGGGGCTGAGTCATTTCCATGTTTCAATCCCATGGAATCAATCAAGGTGAGTCTTTTCTAGATTGTAGAACTCTTGTTTTGCTCGCATATAATCTTCATTTTCCTCCTCAAACAAATTAGCCATCCCAGTTGGTCTTTCCAATAAAGCAAGGCAATCCACTACCGTATCCTCCTTAGGATTCAAATCCTTTGATTTGTTGTCTGATGAATAGTCCTCCTCGTACTCTTCCTCACTTGGATTCTCAATTTTTTTCCTCACTATTTCCGGTAAGGTCCTCTGTATATGTTTCTTGCTCATTTGATGTGGCGTATTGGTCCATTACTAGAGTAGGGAAAGAGCTATTAGGAGTAATAGCTTTTAACATTATTAATTATAAATTGTTATTTATAATATAATATGTTTTGGTATAACAACTCATATTATTAATCTATGTTTGGTTACGAGTTGTTAAAAACAACTCATGTAAATTTAGATATTTGTTATAGGAGCCTTAATAGGATTCCTATATTATAAGACATGTCGATCCTATATATGTGTATTATGTTTCCGTGAAAAGATAAAGACAAGTTTGATGTATAAAATCTTGAGTTTTATTTTTAATTGGCATTAGAGCGATATCGATTATCTACCAATTGTTATCATGCATTTATGGAAGGAGAAGCTGATTGGTTTGAGTCATTCCAATGTATACTGATTAGGTGTTTTGTGTTGTTCGGATGGTGCGTTCATTTATTACACGCATGGGTATTGATCCATCTTCACAGTAACCATGATCAAATATTATCATCATATATAGCCACTACTACATGGATCCCTATTTAGAGACAAAATTTAGAGACGAAAGTTTACTTTTGTCTCTAACTCATTTTTGTTTTGTCTCTCACTTGTTTTCCTCTTTTAATTCTAATAATGAATTAACTTTTACTTTACAAAATTGGGGGGAATTTGGGAACCATAAATTGGGGAAAATGCACAGGATCAAGAGCAAGCTGTTGCTTGAATGGCAGCAGCACGAGAGACAGGGGAAAATGCAGAGATAGAGTTAGAGTCAGCGGCATGGGCGCACTCTTCTCTCACTCTCAATGTCGAAGCCTTCATCTGCGCGCTTCTCCTTTCTGCATCAGAAGAAAAACCCTCCGATACAGATGTGCATTTGAGGAAGCTTCCTGCCTGGAAAATCCATGATAAAGACAACCAAATGACCCTTGCAGAAAATCAGATCCTAAACCATCTTAAATCCACTTGCCCCGCCGATTTAACTCCAAAAACCTTCTTTTCCTTGTTAAACCCCTTTCTTCTCAAGGTGCAGTGCATGTAGGGGCGAAAACTAAAGATTGCACCATGATCAATTTGCTGGATAATTTGGGGTCTTATCTGGGTCGCCACATTATTATTGAAATGATTAGGTTTTCTATGGAGCCGAGGTCGTGGGAGCTCTTTAAGATTTTGCTTTCTTGTGCAAAATGCCTCAGCCCAAACCTCAAGCTGGACGAAAAATTGACGGAAGCTAAACGGGGCAACAGGCTCTGCCTTTTATTTCATTTCATTAAAATTCGAATTGCAGGTTGTGGCAGGGTTGGAGAAATGAAGCGCTCGTGAAGCCTACGCTATTGGCTTTGGAAATTAGATTTCTTTTAGATCCGAGGGTGTATATTTACGCCGGAGGCATGGCTACTATGCACTCTGACGATTGACCTCTTACGACGCTCAGGAGCTTGAGCTGCTTGTCATCTTCCACTCCTTCTGCTTGACCTGCCTGTCGGCGCGAGCTACCGTGTAGCTGTTTGGTAATCTCCGTGGCTTCCTTGGTTGCACACTGTCTCGCTTTTACACCGCTTATGTCGTACTGCTCCCAGGTCTTCGCTGCCGCACGAGGTTTGTTTACCTATTTCTTTAGTTTTCTACCTATTTTTGTTTAATTCATGTTGTTTTTGGTCTAGATCTCGAATCTTGTAATCGTCCTTGTCATCCTTCACTCCTCTGCCATACTGCCTGCCGCAGCTTGATTTCATCTGTTTGCATGTTGCGGTGACATCCTGGCTGTCATGGCATGCGAGTCCCAGCATTTCAGATTTGGTCTCGCTTATTTTGTTTCTACCCTTTCGAAGCCACATTTATCATCAAAGAAATGGTGCAGGGTTTTCATTGTCAATGCCATCGACGGGCCATCTCAATCTCTATCTCACAGCATTATGTACAGAGGGTCGGTCGAAAGAGGGGCTACACATTCTGCTTACTCTTAATAGTCCTCCTGTAGACTCTTTTATATATCTTCAATTATTGCGGACTTGAATGCCTTTGGATATGGCAAACAAATCCATTCTCTCGTCACTCACGGGGGTTTGCATTTGCTACCCGCACATTTTTCCAAAATAAGCTTATCAACAAGTATGTGAAGGGCGGTAGTTTGGTGGATGCTCGGAATTTTTTTAATTACATGAAAAACCAGACGTCTTCTCATAGAATACCATAATTGCAACTTATAGGTGTCTGTATGAGGTATTGGCACTGTTTCATCAAATGCAACATATAACCACCATACTCCCAGATTTTGCCAAAATAAGAGCTTTGGAACAGGGTGTGGACATCCATAAGAGCATAATGCAAAGGGGATTCTTGTCAAACTTTGTAGTTGCAAATGCCCTGGTAGACATGTATGCAAAATGTGGAAGCATATAAAAGGCACGTGAACTGTTTGACATAATGCCTCAGAGAGATGTGGTCTCATGGATAGCAGTGATAGGAGGATATGCACAAAATGAGTTTGTTGAAAAAGCCTTGGAAACTTTTAAGCAAATGCGATTGCAGCTGTAATGCCAGACTCCACAAAGCATTTGTCAGCATCCTCCCAGCATGCGGAAAAATGGGAGCATTAACACAGGGTATGGACATCCATCATATCATAATTGAAAGAGGATTTTTCTCAGATGTTGTAGTTGTGAATGCCCTAATAGACATGTATGCAAAATGTGGAAGCAATCCTAGAAACCCACCTCTCGGCGGGAAGCAGCAAAGCATTACCCGTAGGTATCCTTCTCATACGGTTTATCAACAAAAAAAGGGCCATCACTCCCACCTGTCATTCAGACTCAGCCTCAGCTTTTGCTTCCACCTTCCCCCTTTTACCCACGCTTTCTGTAAAAGAAAATGCCCCTGAATAAACCAGTGGCCAATCCACCTGAAATTTCATTTACTTGTGAAGGAACTCTTCCTATTAATGATTTGATTGAAATGGCTGATGGATTTGCTGGGGTATTCCCAGGTATGTAACACTCAAGCAAGGATGCAAATGTACAATTATAGGAGAGCTTAAGATTCTTTTTGAAGACGATTAAACTTCAAATAATGTAGGGAAAATTCATTTTAAATCTCAACATCCATAAAAAAAAATCTCCAGGCCTATCTAGCCTAAATTCTACAAACCAATTGAGGCTTTTATGGTTTTGAAAAGTTATCTCATCTCATCTAATCCATCTTTATATTGTATTTGTTTATGTAGAGCACAAATATGAAATAGTGAAGCGGCTTCAAGATAGAAAGCACATCTGTGGAATGACAGGGGATGGAGTTAATGATGTTCCAACTCGAAGAAGGTAGACATAGGAGGAATAGGCATGTGGCGGATCACAACGAGATCTTTGCAAGGAGTGCTTCGATATAGTTCTCACAGAGCCCGTACTCGGTGTTATCATCGGTGTTGTTTCTAACAAGTCGAGCTATATTTCAAAGAAAGAAAAACTATACTGTATGTATTGAACTTCCTCAGTTAAAATTCATTACTTCATGAATTGCCTTTCCATATGTTTATCAGTGACGAGTTGGGTTCATGGTTTGAAATGATCTCGACATTTCTAGAATTTGTTAAATCAAACAAAGCTTCGGGAATTTATGGGAAAACTAAACAATCATAGAAACAATATTCTAAACAAGTAAATAAACCTTGTTGATTGATATAAGTTCGGCCTAAAGGACTTAACCACTCTTATGGTTGCAGCTTGGTTTCATGCTAATTGCTCTCATATGGAGATTCGATTTTAGTCCTCTCATGGTTTTGGTCGTTCTTCATTCGAATGATGGTCGAGTTGCTCATGAATCCTTTCATAAATTATCATAAACAAACCATACTACAAGCACACCTATAGTTTTATGCTAACTTTTGAGATATATGGGTTTGATCGAAGTACAATTATGACCATTTCAAGGATCGGGTCAAACCATCCCAAATGCACGATAGCTGGAAATTGAAGGAGATATTTGCAACTGGAAATGTTCTAGGAACATATCTAGCACTTACAACATTATATTTCTCAAAATCGTTCAAGATACGATGGTTCCGGTAAGAATAGATACCATTGAAAAATCACCACAAACAAAATGCTAAATATTCCTTTGGTTGTTCAAGTTTTCAACCTGCCCGGAAATCCAATCCTATCATATAATGGCCACATTATCGGGACTAATGACAAAGCGGGGATTAGATTTGAAAAGTGCGGTAGAGTACCCTTCACAGGATATAATGTCATACTAATTTAAATATGATTTTTATTCTTATTATTGATGTAGAACCATTTCCATGTCGAGCCCATCAAGGACGACCCTTATAAAATTATGGCTGCACTGTATTTGCAAGTGAGCATTATTAGCCGAGCTCGATTTTCGTTACAAGGTCTCGTATCTGGTCATTTTTAGAGAGACACGGCTTTATGCTTATGTGTACTTTCCTCATAGCTCAAGCTGGTAACTACTCTGCTCTAATTGAATCTGCATTTCTTATGATCAAGAAATACATTATATTATATCTTTCCTTCGATTAGTATGTTTTTGATGCAGATTGCCACTTTGTGATTGCAACTTTGTGCTCATGAACGTTGAATAGAGTTGGCAGAGATTAATGGGATATCATGGGGTTGGGTAGGAGTTATTTGGTTGCATAGCATTGTAATTTACCTACCCTTGGACGTGATCAAGTTTGCATTTCGCTACATTCTCGGTGGAAAATCTTGGAATACCATGATTGATAGCAAGGTATATGTTTGGTTTTCAAAGCTGGGTTTCTAAGATTTCTAAGAATATGAGTCATACAAGTCTCATTAAGAAGGAGATATATATATATATATATATATATATATATATATATATATATATATATATATATATGTATATATATGTGGATTTGGGAAATGAAATTCAAAATTCGAGGGGTTGAATTTTTCCATCACTAAATATACCAAAACTAATGGACAATACCGTTAATCTTATTGGCATTATATTTACAAACACGCCGTTTTCGTCCTTCGGGTGGCATTTTCCACATCGAAGCCTATGGCGAGAGAGGGGAGGGAGGCGAATGGGCTCGTTCTCAATGTTCAATGAGTGGCCTCAATCTGCTAATCCCAAATCTATGATAGAGAAGGCCATGGAAAGGGCCGGTTACCGAATTGTATGCGAAATTATGAACAAGCAAAGAGCGCGCTGAAATTGCCGGAGTAAAATATCTATGCCCATTGCCCAAGTCCACATACACAATCCATCTGAAGTATGAATAAATTGTTAAAAAAAAAAGCTGTAATGGGTAAATTATAGCTACCTTGGGCATCACACTAAATGATCCATCATCAAGATGAAGCTCAAAAACACTTCACGCTGATCATGGAGCATCTTGAGAATGAAGCATAAAAACACTTCACTCTGGTGATGGAGTGCAGTGCGATCCCAAACATTGATATAATCTAACACTCTTTGATCCAAGATCTGGAATAAGCTTGAAAACACTTCACGCTGTTGACAAAATCATCTGAATGAAGCGTAAAAACATTTCACTCTGATGATGAAATGTTAAAAACACTTCACGTTATTGATGAAACATCATCCAAATGAAGTGTAAAAACACTTCACTCGATGATGAAATGTAGTGGGATTTGGAATGGGCATCCGCCCTTTGGGCAAACCATAGTTCTGCAATCAAAGTGTGTTACCCCTATTGTATGCACGCTTTGATCGGCTCAATGGGCTGCACAAACATGTTACTCAATTGTCCTACCCAATGACTATTGTAATACTCTTGGATCGGCGGGCATGTTACCATTTATGTAATATCTTTTTATTACGTAGTGGTAACATATCCAAAATGCGAATGCATGTGAGCTTTAGATAGAACGGTTTTTATTATTATGGATTGTGAAAGCTTAAAGATTCTAATATGCAACCAATTTTTAAACAAATAAAATATAATTAATATTATGTGAAAATTGAGTGTAACAGGATCCAGGAGCCGAGTACATTGAAGGGACAAATAGAGTCTGCGGTAAAGCTAAAGGGAGTGGATATAAATAACATCCAGAACTACACCGTTTAACTCATCATGGCTTTTGTGAGCCTCAACACACAATGCAAATTATATCTGTTGCCTTTGCCTTCCTCTTTTCAATTTCGTTCTTCCTGTGTGTTTGTTCTTTGAATGTCTTGAGTCTCATCTTTGTGAAAGAATATTGTTCCCGAAAAGGAAACCTAAACCAATGAATCCTCAATTTCCTACAGTGCCACTGCAATTTTTATTCCCATTTCAACTACATTGTCTATCTGATACAATTTATCTTAGGTAAAAGAACTTTTAACACAAATAACAAGTTCGTGAATTTTTATTTAATTTCAGAAACTATCTAAATCGAAACAAAAAGAATGGTACATGTTTTTTGTGTGGAATACAGATTAAATCCACATGCACAAAAGATCTATAAAAAATTGGAAAAAATGTCTTTGGAGATATGCCACCATAGTGAGAAACTAGAAATTGCATTTAGCTTGTTAAATACACCCTCTGGAACAACTATAAGAATTGTCAAAAACGTCCGCATATGTGTTTACTGCCATACTGTAACCAAGTTCATCTCCAAGGTTGTTGCAAGACACATTATTGTGAGAGATGCAAACCAGTTCCATAATTTCAAACAAGGACAATGTTCTTACGGAGATTATTGATGATGCTAAGAAAAGAAATCTGTAAACATAGGCTTACCTATAAGAAGATGCACTGTGTCAGACCTGCAGGTGATAAAGAAGTGACCAGGTTTAAACAAGTTTTTCCCCTGTGTTCGGAAACGTTAGACTCTGCTATTGCTTTCATAAAATCAAATGTATAGAATGCAATGTGCATCATTGCCTATGTATTTACATTTGATTGTAATTCTGCATTCACAAGCTCAATCAATCTGGCGGTGTTTGTTTTGGTTGATGCACATACAACTTTGGATTTTATATTATCTCTTTCATGTGAAGCTTTAAAGTTACAATTTTGATATCCGGTAGAAGCTTTAAAGTTACAATTTTGATATCCGGTAGAAGCTCTTCTGGAATATTAATTTAGAATTGGAATTTTCTCTTGCTTTTTCCCTTTTATGCTTGGTCAATGATTGGACGTGAGCTGCGCGAACCTAAGTATCAGATTGGATTTCCCCTAGCCTGGTTAGTTTAATCAAGGGAAGATTCCATGTGGACTGTGGAGAAAAGAATCCCGGGGACGAGGATTCCTACTTTAAATTTCTTGTTCAAACAAAGGTCTTGGACAGTCCTGTTAAATCGGAGCCTGATGAGGTCCCAGATTTAAATGAAGGGTCGGTTTGGGAGGAAAACTCTGGGTGGAGTGATGCTGAGGATAGGGGCTGTTGAATGCTCTCAAGGAATTTTCGAAAGATAAAAATAAGCAGTGATAGAAGGTTAGGGAAGATGCTCCTGGTAAATATAAACACCAATGCATGAAAAGATTTTGATTTGAACTCGAGGTCAGACATATATCTCAGTGGTAAGTCAGATTTACATTCAGTTTTGAATCTTGATGAAATCATAATTTTCACCTTCAGCTTTGTGAAATGATTTATTTTTTGATAATTTAGTTTAGTGCCCATTGAGTTTATGATGTTAACAAAAATCCAAGTGTCTTGGATACATTTCTTCTACTTATTAAGGGAATATATTAGCCTTTTTGTTTTTTTTCTTAATTGATTAGGTCAGGTGATGTTGTGATTTGTTTTTTGCAGTGTTTGTTGTTTCAAATTCAAGTTGCCTAATTGCTTGGACTATTTTACAATGGCATGCACCTCACGTAGGACAGTTGAGTCACAACATTGTGTTTGGTTCTGTCATGCTAAGGGCTCACAAAAAAGCTGAATTTAGCCTTAATCGAGTTAAATTTGTTTTCCGGTGGTGTATTGGGTGAGAGTGAGTATTTGTCTAATAAAATATGTTAATGATTGGTTATGGTTGCAGTTTTTCGGAGGCCATGGGTATCCTACTTCATTTGAGCAAACCTATCGATGTTACCCAGCTTCTTTTATTGATAAGGTATCTCAAGACTATTTTTCGCATGTATTGTATACAATTTTTTTCGGATTCATTGTCAAAGAAAAGAGTTGGAGTCAATGATTTTTTTCGGATTCTTTGTTAGAAAGTTTTCATGGGATCTTTTACGAATTTGTAACAGCTTTACAGGAAACTCATCTTATACTTATAGCCTTCCCTGATTCACGTTTTCTACAGTGCTTTTTCCGGAGCCACTCCTACCAACCATGGCTACAGTTTTCCCCGCCGGAATGTTGAGCGAAAACCCACTGAGAATGGACATTTCGGGTCTGGATGGGTACGAAAAACTCACGTTTCGTAGCTCCACTTGACCAGTGACTGTGGATGGTGTAGCTCCAGTAGAATAATTTCTGTCAATTTTAGGCCTGTGCTCTATGGTTTGGAAGATATTCACTGTAGCAGATTTTGCCTTGGCAAATGCCGTCAGACTGGGAGCCGATTGCCCCAGTGCCCTGCAATTCACACACAGAAAATTACTACCCTTTCAAACACGGCCTAAAAATTTAGAGATAAAAGGTAACCATGCCACATACAATCCACCAATGACGACAGAAAACGTTGTAGCTATTGCCGATCCTCCCTTAGTATCATGATGCCTCATGAGCAATCCTCCATACCATAAGACAGAACGCATAACAAGCAAAATATGATGCAATAAGTCGATCCCATTCCGATTCCCTTCACCACTCCGCTTCTGTAACCGATCTTCTGAGCGACCTTCAACGCCGCAGAATAAGCTTGCATAGTTTTCTCCTCGCCAACGAACGAGAAAACCGTGCGAATTTGAGCCAATGCCTGCGAAATGCCATTCCAATTGTCTCAGAAACGAAATAAAAATCTAAACCCAGTTCAATTCATGAATCCAGGCATTAAAATAGAAGACTTATATATACCTGCTCTGCAATGTTGCCGGCCTCTGCATAAGCGTCCTGGCTCTTGGATGAAAGCTTTGTAAATATTATGGTGTGAACGGCTCCAACCACAGCAATAAGTGGCACCACCGCAACCGTCAGCAAAGCAAGCTGCCACACTGTAGTGAATCCCACCACAAATCCAGCTACAAACGTTGCCATATAATGGATGAAATTTCCCATCTGCAGATATTATTGCAGAATTTCAGTAAAATACCCACTGTTATTAGATTGATACACGTTTTCTGTCTCCTTGTCAAGATGAAAGTCCTGAGATGTAACATATCAGATTTCCAGTTAATCTCAAGTATCTACACTAGTTTAAAAGGTAACAAAGCCAAGTAAAACATGCAAATCAAAGCAGAAAATGAAGAGAAGATACATAATGACTTCCGGCCTACCTTTTTATTGAAGTTCGTTAGATTACTGATAGCTGCATTAAGGACAGAGAGAAGCATGTCCTCTTGCTCTGTCCTCTCAAAGCTCCCCAGTCCTTCAAAGTCCATAAGTACATAAAGGCATTTTGCATCCAATCGAATTGTCATCCATACCCCATCTGTACATATGCCCCCAGCTACATCGAGAAGAGATCCAGATAGATGATTTAATAGGTATGACTTACCATTACTTTGTAAATATGACTTCACATTAAGCTTAACAATGTTCTTGTACTGTTAAACAGATAATATACTTTGTGTCTTATTCCTGTGATTTCCTATATGCATTACTATTGTATCATTAATTAGGTTCATGAAGAATATCTTGAAGCTGGTGCCGAAGTCTTAATAACAACATCGTACCAAGTCTGTGCTTATGATATGCATTATTCATACATTCTTATATGTTTGTTCACTTTTTTGCCTTCATCTTGGCACCTCTTCATTCATGTGATATTTATGGGGATTTGATTGTTTACAGTAATGATTCATGGGATTTGATTCTTCGTCGATGGAGAGACAATTGCTCAAAAAGGAAGTTGCTCAAAATCGAAGTTAAGAAAAATAACTTCAAAGTAGCACTAGGGAATCTCACTTGAAGTTTGGTGGAGAGGTGCTAATATTGTATATCAAGGGTTAACGGAATTCAGACACCCTTTTGTATTTTTTCATTGTATTTCAAGGGTTAACGGAATTCAGACACCCTTTTGTATCTTATCTTATTTGATATTAATAAAATATTTGTGGACCCATTATTGGGCACAATATTTAAATCAAATTGTTGTTAATTTATAATATTAATTACCAGACCACTTCGATATCATAGATGATATGTAACTTCGTTGATATTTGGTTATTATGTAGTTTTAAAATTCATATTTTTCATTCTTTAAATTCATATCGTCTCTAGAGAGACAATAAAAATTGAAATTAGTATTGTCTCCAGAGAGACAAAATGTTAGTATTCGGTATTGTCTCTAAGGACACAATGATATGTGTCTCTAGAGAGACGAAAATGATATTGTCTCTCAAGAGACAAAATATGTATCAATCATTATTGTCTCTTGAGAGACAATAATTAGAGACAATATTAGAGACACCCGCTTTGAGACAATAATAGAGACGATATGCAACTTTTTTATTGTCTCTATTTGAGACAATTTAGTCAAATTTTGTCTCTATTAATGTCTCAAATGACCCCCCCTTGTAGTAGTGAGCCTTGGAGTTGGGATAGTGGCTTTAGGAGAGAGGAATCTGTCAGAGTTTCATGGTTATTGTTTGATAAGCATCATATATAGTGCCTGATGATGCACTATCAATATCATTACATGCATATATCAAGATATGTTGTTAATTTGCTATTGTATGCACATGGTACCGTGATCATATTGAATTTGTATTTAATATTGACACGGTTTATTTCACATACGTGATATGTGCATCCAATTTTAAATTTCTCCATCCAAGTTTTGATTCTTTTTACAGGTCTTTCCGCAATCGATTTAAGTGTCTATTGTCATCTTCATCTATTTAGTGTTGAGGATGTGAATCTAATCGGGTTTATCACCTAGCTTACTCTGATCTGTAAAAGGTGAAATTGTGCTCAGTTTGGACTCCTCCTTCCTGACTTGGACTCATCTACATTGTCGTCTCTGCAACATATATCTTCCAACACAGTTCACCACAACTTCCTACTCATGGCATTTCATTTTGATTTCTACCCACAATTTCACCCTGCTCATCCAAGGATTTTTGACTAGATTGTGCTCATCACGGTATTTTATTCTCATTATTTCATCTTAGTTTGTTGTTTTGGAGATTATAATCGTTATTTGTAATCAGTTTTAGTGTTTTAGAGTTTATTATTTATTTTAGGTTCAAACTCGTGTCAAAGTCAAAATCTAACTTCAATTTGTGTTGTACGTTGAGTATCAAATCTCGTAGTCTTGTATATTCACTGTTAGTAAAATATGTTTGTGTGTCAATTGCCATTGTTATAAACAAGTAATGAAATATTACTTTTTCTATCATCAATATCTTTAATATCTCTCATTTTATAGCGGTAAAGTTATGAGTCTTCATGTCATATATTTCTTGAACCAAAAAATCGATTTTTTTGTGATTTGACTTATGCATTACAAGCTATTTGATTCCACTTAAGATAATGTCATTGTCATCTTGTTGTTATGTGTTTTGTCTTAACTGTGTCTAGGTGAATAATAGGTTGTATCATTTGTATATATTTTTTACAATGGAAATACCATTGGAAAAATTCAATGGAATCAATTTTCACACCTGGAAAGTCAAGATGCAGATGCAATTGATGAACAAAAATCTTTGGAGGATAGTAGATGGAAAAGAACCGATACCTTCATACCCAACCAAATCAGGCGAGAAACAAGGTTTGATAAAGCCAAGGTCATTATCGGCCTTTTCAGATTTTGAATTACATTATGTCGATCTAGAGAAAAAATCAAAGGAAATGTGGGATACTTTGAGCAAACTATTTGGTTCAAAAGTAGTCAATGAAATTTTTTCTTTGAAACTTCAGTTGTTCAAGCTCAAAATGAGTGATGGAGATACAATGTCTAGTCACATCAATGATTTAATATCTCTTTTGAAACAACTTGCATAATTCAACACTCAAATAGAAAATGAGGATGTAAAAGCTATTATGCTGAATATTTTTCCACCCAAATACAATAATGTTGTTTGATCAATCTTGGTCGATGCCTTCCAAATCATTGGAAGATATTATATCAGTTCTCCAAGCTGAAGAAAAAAGGACTAAAGAATATGTAAAAGAGGAAACAACAATTTATGTGAAAAAGAAATACAAAAAGCTATCTAAAAGGAGGAATTAGAATTATTTTATTACAAGAAAAAGGGACATACATATAAATTTTACACAATTTGAGCCAAAGATATTCTTAGTGGAACATTGAAGAAAAATTAAGAAAATATAGTTGTAGAAGAAGATTCAAAATCAAAAGATGAACAAGTGATTGACGAACCTAATTATAGTTATGAAGACTTCTTGTATTGATTTCAGATAACTAGAGGACGAAGGACAATGGAAGTTGGAGGTCAATCTAGTGCCAAGATTTTGAATCTTGGAGATTGTAATTCAGTGCCTAGGGAGGAAGGGAATGTCCACAAGATCCCAAAAGGAAGGGAACATTCCTACATAATTCGGCTTGACACTATGCCTTTACGAGGGTAAAGCGATAATCTATTGAGTTTGTACTTGGTCTAAGTAGTGCTTTCGGGAGGTGGTTCAAATTCTTGAAATATGGTTCTTTCTTGTGTTCACATTAAGCGGGTGAATATTTGGAATTAATAATGTTGACACTAAGGGGGTGAATGTTAACCTTAATAATGTTTAACATTATTAATTATAAATTGTTATTTGTAATGTCATATGAATTGGTATAACAACTCATATTATTAGTAGATATTTGGTTATGAGTTGTTAAAAAAATCATATAGATTTAGATATTTGTTATAGGATCCTTAATAGAATTCCTATTTTATAAGACATGTCAGTCCTATATATATGTATTATGTTTCTATGAAAAGTATGAAGATGATTTTTGTGTAAATATTGAGTTTGTTTTTAAGAGAAAACGAAAAAATGCACCATCTCTCCGTAAGACAATAAGAACAAAAATCTTTAACTTTGATTACAATAAGAAAATAAGAGAAAATAAATTAAAATGATATTGAACACAAAAACTTAACAACTAAGAATGCTACAACATTCATAAAATCCCTCTATTGCGAAATGATATTAGATATGAATTATCATACATCTTATATGTCAAATTTATTACAATTGCCTTTATTTTATAGAAGGATTGAATAATATTTAATAATTAAAAACATTCTAGACATGGTGGTGGAGGGATGGTGAATGTTCATTGTTTTATTTTATAAGTGATAGAAGCTTTGGGTGATTAATTTCGGTGATAGAGGTGGAATCCTTTGTGTGAATGGTGGAAAAATTCTAGATGGGCATTTGGATGGAGGAAAACATTTGGCATACATAGTGGTAAATTAGTGTTCGTAATACTCCCCCTTGATTCCATCTACTAACTAATTCAACATTCATATTATCCAAACACTATCATATGTGTTAAAAATTATCCTTTGCTAACATATTCATAAATATATTTTCCCTTTGGTCTTGTTGTCATGCAAATGTGCAATAGGAAAATTGACAATTTTCGAGCATGACAACGATACCCTTGTGTCAAAATTTTCAAGTTTTACCCTTCCGAGGCACCCCAGGTCTACCTAGTTAATCCAATTGACCTCCCATACGATGTTAACTCAATCCCCTAGGTGATTTAGTAAAGTAAATTCAACCCCCTTAGGTGATTTTAGGAGTTCTTGAAAACTACTATTTTTGGGCAGTGTTGGGAAGGGCTACCACTGGCCTTCCCAAGACCGATGCACCACAGAGCAGAATAGAAGAGCCAAATGCAATATGGAGGTGAATTGAAGGTATATAAACATCATGGAAGTGATTTTGGAAGGTTCAAGAAATATTTGGAGGAGTTGGGGTAGTTTCACCAAAACAGGGTTCACAGGCCTAAGCAATGCACATGATCAAAAGAGTTGTTGAGCTTCGAGAAGTGATTTTGGGAGATCCGGATGGAGTTGGGAGCCAAACAAGACATATTTGGAAAGGTAATTTCAATACCTACAAGATAGTGAAATCATAGTTTTCACAATACTTTGGTGCAATAGGTTTATAACTAGTTTTTTCCACCCATAGGTAAGAGACCAAATAAAAATTCACTTTTTGGGGATTAAATGGAGAAATAAATATCTAAGACCCACACCATTGGATTTCAAAGGCCATTTCAAGTCAAAAATCATATAAATTTTTTCCAAAAAACTCCATCGGGAACTCCGAATACGACCTTCACAAGTTCATTCTCAAGGTTTGACACTTAGCTAAGTTTCCAAGAGGACACGTGTCAACACCAAGAGCTTAGCGGTATTTCATGTCCCTTTCGTCCCTTTAACAATGGGACATAGGGAAAATTTTTTATGCCCATCCCTTTTTTAGCCTCATGGACCCTAATATGACCTCCAGTCATTGCCAGTTAAGCCCCGAGAGCTAGTTGGAGCCTTACCTCTCACTGCATCGATGATCGCCAAGTATCGCATGGAGGCACAATGTGCAATCTAATGTACCCATTGTCCCCTTTTCCAAAGGGAAATAAGGGACAAGAAAATGTTCCGAGCCCTTTGAAGCCCTCAGGTCATCCATGTGACCCTCTCCAGTGTAAATTTCTAGCCCCAGGAGCTAGTGGAGCCGAATGCTCGACCGTCAGATTTTTGCCAAGTGTTGCATGGAGCCGCATCATGAAAATTGATGTCCCTTTCATCTGTTAATTATTAAGGGACATCAAGGACACAAAAATTTCCCCACCCTTGGTATGCATTTTTAAAAATGATTTAAATCTTGCACTTAGCCATTTTCCCTTCATTTCTCCTTCACTGCTTCACACCCTGTCATAGCTCTGTTCATGCTTGTCCAGACACCCGGTCCACCATTGGTGCTCCAAACCAGCTCCACCATGGCCTCTAAATAATTCACTCCATGAAAATACACAGGTCTTAGAGAAAAAATGGATTGAAAAAAAAAAATGAAGAGAAAACAAAGATTTTTTGCCAGATAACCACGAAGTCCTCCCATCGAAAAATCTTCATATCTTTCAAAATAAAAATTGGATTGAGATGCCTAATTTTAAAAACTTTCTCATTTTTAAATACGATCAAGATGTAAAAATGGAAGGCCAAATTGTGAATTGAAATATTATTTATAACAAAAACTCCATCTCATGCCCTAGCTAACAATTATTGGATTTCCCATCAATATGGTGATGGAAACAAGCTAAAAACTTGCACATGGAATCCAAATGAAAATCCTATCACAACAGAGTTGATTTTTTCATGATTGGAGATAAAAACCAGACTTGTAAATTTTGAGCTACATTAATGGCTGCCATGGTAGCACCATGCCCGAAACCACTACCAAGTGAAAATTTTAAATTTTATTTCCAAGCATTCTAGTGGGTGAAATCAAGTGAAATTTGGAGGACGTGACCATGATGAGATGAGTACGAAAAAATATGATTTTTCACAAACCAGTGTTGGAAACCCACTTTCTAAAAATAGTAAGTTTTCCTATACCGAAACTTGCGATGTTTGGAAAGTCATCATCAAAATAGTTGTGGCAAAAATCAATGTGCACCAAGGTCACGAGGAAGCGAGTGAGTGTTCAAAGCAGAGAAAACAATGAAAATGATGACTTACTAAAAATAGTAAGGTCCATGTACGTACCCAAAATTGTAAGTCTGTCTTGAAACAACGTGACAAGTGTCCCAATGATGATTTGGTCTCCTCGCAGGTGTTCGGGATCGGAAAAGCTCTCCAGTATCGTTAACATCGCATGCCCCAGCTTAGCCCCGCGTCCTTTGTTTTTCCTTTTTCCCCTCTTTTCTTGGCCTTTTTCTCTTCAGTGACGAAACCGCCGCCCTGCATGGGTGGCGGTCTCGTGACCGCCGCCCTGCTCAGAGCGGCGGTCCTTTACGCATTTTCCAGAAAGTGTTTTAACGCGACTCACGTAAAAATCAACGTTTCACCAACTTTTCCTTGCCGACTTGGGCTTGCATTTATGTTTTTGGTCCCCTGGAATAGTGTTTGGCCATTGTTTATAGTTTTAGAGTTCAGTTTGGTTTTGATCTTTGGGTGAATGAAAAGCTATAAATAAATGGTTTGTGCACAAACAAAGGGTCTGCCCCTCATTCACTTTTCATGCTCTCATTTTCATAGTTCAGTCTATTATTTTTCTTAGAAGCCATAGTTTCATTCCTTTGCATGTTTAGTTAGCATTGTTCAGCTGTTGGTAAGCCACATACCCATCTTGTGCGAAATCTTGTTATTTCACCAGTCCATTGGAGTAAAATAGCTTAGGAAGCCATTAAAGTTGCAGGTTTTGCTCCTCAAAATAGGATAGTTTTGGAGGTTACGGGCGCTTTATGTTGCATGACTCACAATAAATCCCACTAGAATTACATAAGCCAAGCTCATGCTCTTGCGCTATCCCTCTCCTAATCGCATTGTATTGATCAGTATTTTGAGCTACCTTTGTCCCAACATCTACTACGTTGATGCTAGCATTACACGCTTTTTGGATTCATGTGAACACGAAGGAGCGAGGGCTTTGAGGGGACAAGATCATACACGCCATTGGATCCGCCACATTACTGAGAATCCAGGTTCTAGCTTTCAAAGTTCTAAAGTTAGAAATATATCAAATAGAGTAGATAATCACTTCTTTTCAGTTAATTTTACTTTCGATATTGCCAGGGAATCTGTGGGGATTGATAGTTTCTGAGAAACTATGATTCATTCCTCACTTCTGAGGTAGGATCGAAAGTCACAGCAAATAGAGTAAGCAAGTTATTTCATTATTTAGAATAGATCTACAAATTGCACAAAGACAAATAACTACACTCGGTTATTTTGTTTGTTTTAAGTTTTATATTAGTTGTCAAATTCTAGATACGTTTAAATAGCTTCTTTCTTGCATTCTTAAGGTTTCTCAGAAAATACAAAAATAGAAAATATATATATGTTCTAGGTTTATTCCACGTAGTTAAAATTTACTTTGTTGCAGTTAGATTTATATTATCATTTTGTATGACAATCAGGACCCGGGGAGCCGGGGAATACGTATTTGAGCCAATTGTGCCTCAACCCAATCTCGTCAGCCGGCAATAGTTGACATGAGAACCTTAGAATACAAATCTTCCAAACAAAAATAGATTTCTGACAGATCAACTCTCGGTTGAGGGGATTAAATATAGAAGACAACCAAGCACACACGTTTTGGTCAAATCAACCGAACTACAGATTACCTAGGCAAACATACATATATTTGTAGAAGAAGGGTTTGAAAGAGAACAAACCTTTGGTTGTGATCCTTTGGTCCCACAGCCAGATGCAGGAGACACTCTTCTAGATATAGATACCAGCCTAAGAATCCAGGTTGCAAGAACGCCTGTGAGGTACTCTGAGAAGATCGAGTTATTGATCCTAAATATAGAAGCTGAGAAAGCATATGATTATTGGATACTAGGGATTAGGACTTGATTTCATACATGACCATAGCAGGACCGCAACAACCAAGAGTCTACGGTTGTGATCCACAAATCCCGCAACCTAACGAATCCATAAGTCAATCAGACATAGACACTGGCCTACGTATATTAGTATTCAGATCTACCCCACTTCCACCTACCATCGTCGAACAGTTATCCTTACTAGATATAGCAGCTAACAAAGCTAGAGAGTTGGACTAGGCCAGAGAATCATCCGTAGAGTCGATTGTATTCACCATCCACCATATGACCTTATCTGGAGACATACACGAAACTATCCCAGGTCATTTTCCACGTATTCCACAACCCATAGATCGAATCATGCCAGAGCTCGATATTGATTGGAGCCTTTGAGAATTCATCCTTGCGATCGATCTATCACACGAGTTCGGTTAGAAGGGCCTTCTTTGCCTTAGATTCACAAATTCCAGTGCGTATTGAAGACATTAGATTTCCTAACTAGTTTGTATACATCCCACGCATATTCCATCCCCATGGCTGAAAGCACGACCTCGGGAGGTGGGTACACGGAAGAGTTACTGTAGATTCCCACGCTCGCTTGTCACTTTTCCGCGCGTACGGTCCCTATATGGAAGCTTACTAAAAATAGTAATTCACCCCAAGAAGTGGTCAAGATGTTCGAAGGCAATGTGCATAGGAGTGAATGAAGAAGTTCATCACATTGGGATGGTCAAGAAGAGGAAAAAATCACCTCTTACTAAAAATATTAAGTCTCCCATCTAGACACCTATTACTAATGGTAAATCATACTCAAAGGGAAATTTTGGCACAATGAAACATAGAGGATGATCACTCAAAGGTCAAACTCTTCATTCAAGATCCATCCGGGGAACTTTGCGGTGTCTTTCGGCACTCACTATATGGTTTAGGTCTGGGTATATCATACGTATGGTGGAAGTTACGTTCATTGATGGAATGGTTCGTTTAGCTTGGCAAACATCTATGAGCCCAAATGAAGGAGTTTCTTAAGTTGAAAAGAGTTTGGAGATGTAGAGTTAACTACAATGGAGTACTTCATGAGATCATCTAACAAGGATCTGAGGACTTCCTTAGAGGCGAGTTCTTCTTCATTGGCACTCCTCCTTAGTTCTCTCTCTCCGCTTCTTCTCTCTTCACTTCCCCACTTTCTCTCTCTTATCCATGTTGTAATTTTGCGTTAGGGTTGTACTTTTTCATATATCTTAATGTTCCTAATGTAATAAGTCACCTTTATGTTATAAAAAGGGACTTAAAATGTTTCCTAGGAAATTGAAAAGTTTAATTAAGTTGTGTGAGGACATGTGAAAAGGCATTGGGGGTAGATGAAGAGTCATCTCTCATTCTATAAATTATAAATCCTTTCCCATTTCAAAGGGTTGGTGATTGATTTTGTAAACTCAAGAGTGCATTGTACTTAGAGAGAACAAAGGAGATAGTCACTTTCTTCCATTTTTCCCACTCTCAAATTTCTTCCATTTCCATACTATGTACAAATTTTGTTCAAGCATAAATACAAGGAGTTTCTAGCATTTTTTGATGAGGAAATTTTAAAAAATTTGAGTTCTCAATCTTAAGTCATCTTGTTGTCATTAGGTGTTTCTTCATAAATTTAATGCTTGTTGGAACTTTTTGATTAATGGGTGTGGGTCTCGATTTTCTACCCATGACATTAATCCCCTTCTCTCTTTTTCTCACTCCCTTCACTTTTCTCACAAAGTAATCTGTAGCAAGAAATTGCTAGTTTTTCCATAGGGTCAGTGGAGTGCCCTGTTGGATCCCTGGTTGAAAGACCACCACAAAAACCATTTTTCATGTGCATGTAAACAAGGAAGCTACATCGTTTAAGTAGAGGGATTTAGATTCCCAAAGAGTTGGAAAAAAACCCACAAGTTTTCCCACCTGAAATTTTTCTCTCCAACATTTTAGTGTACCCTTTGTGGGGTAGACTTGGCAGCATTTGCACCTAAAATATGACCACAAGGTCCAAAAATACAAAAATAAAAATAAAATATCCAAAAAATAAAAAAATCAAAATAATTTAAAAAATTACAAAATTGGAGTTGATGAAAGCCCATTTCCTACAAGTGCATTGCTTATTCGCATGTGACCTTTCACATTCCATAGTGTTGTTTCATATTCCCACTACAAGAGTTTCCAAAAATTTCTAAAAGGAGATACACGAGGTTGAATAGATCGAAAGTTCTTGACCCCACTTTTGAGGCTTTGAAAAATTGGAAAGAATGAATCAGAGACAACCCCTACTATTTTTCTCAAGCCTCATCCCCATCGAGTCTTCAAGTAGTTCACCTAGAAATCCCATCCAAACTCATGTTGATAGTCCTCCTTCAAATTATCTCATTTTTCAACTGATGTTGAGAATTGAGTTCCTGGAGGAAGAATAATTTGAAGAGGAATTTATAGAAGCAAGAGCTAAAGTATAAATAGAAACAACAATGGTGACGAAGCAGAAAGACCTCAACCCATTGTTCCATGGGGAATAAATATAGGCCCGGTCACTCTTGAAGCACCTCTTTATGATCTAACGACATGATACCGAAAGAAATTTCTAAATTTTAAAGGTGATGGCGCACAAATCCTTGAAGAGAACATATAAGTCTTGACCACATCATGTGGGATTCTTGGTATGCAACATGGGGAAGATGTTGCTTTATAAGATTATTTGTGGAGTCTCTCCAAGAAAAAGAAGCACAATGGTTCTACCTCCTTTCTGCCCGATCCATCACTTGTTGGAATGACATCAAAAGGAATTTCGAGGAAAGATTAACATTTACTTGAGGATTGTTAAGACCTCCTTATTTAATTGACACAAATGATGAAAGGAGAAAATGTAACTATGAGAGAATTCGTGGCTTATTTTGACGGTTACTCCATAGGATACCGAAAGATGATTCACCATAAGAGAACAACATCAAAAGATTCTTTATTAGTGCCCAATCATCGGAAGTAGGATTTTTCGGTGAAGAGTTCAATTGAGGAACATTACGAAGCAAAAAGATTGGTCATTGAACTTCATGATGATCTCATCCTATCGGGAAATATCAATAATCCCTTAAAGGGTAAAGCTCAACATCCTAGAGATGAAAGAACTGATCCTTCCTTGCAAAAAATGGAAAATGAAATGTCTTCACTAAGGAGGGAATTTTTGGAACAAATATCACCTCAAATAAATAGCAAAATCAGATTGCAGGAGCACCCCAAAGAATTTCCTTGGAGGATCCATCCATCAATACGAGTGGTAGAATCCAAGAGGACGAGGAAGGACTCAAATAAAAAGTGAAGGAAGAAATTTACTTGAGAGCAGAAGAAGTGGGTGGTGACACTCAAAATGGACTCATTGAATATCAATCAAGGAGAAAAGATGATGATGGTGAAGAAGCACCAATTTTTTCATGCACCGTGTTTACTCACTCCCAATCTCAAAAAGGAGCTTCTTCCTCTCACTGTTTCAAAGAAAAACAAGACTAAATATCTTTATGTAGTGACTCCACAAAAAAAATAATCATTGAGGATCTCCACTTCCACCCTCATGGAGTCGCAAGCATGTTGAAACCTGATCTTTGAGCAAGTAAGAAGGCTCCCACAATTCCAAGTAAGTCTTCCAATGCTTCTTCCAATTCTAAATCTAAATCTTCTCCTTTAAAATCTATTAATTCAAAAAATCCTAATGTACCTTTCAAAATTCCCTTTGTTTCCCAAAAATCTACTCTACTTCCAAACCTGTCCTAAATCCAAAAGCAGTCCCTTCCTCACCCTCATCCGCATCTGATCCTTTTGAATTCATAGAATATGTGAACAAAGACAAAGTGTAGATTACTAAAACTGAATATTTGTGGACTCACCCTGAATAATTTGAGAGATTCGTCTAATATATCAGGGATGGCATTTTGACACCCAATTCTGTAACACCTAGTTCTAAAGGAGTACTATAAAACCCACGTATTCCTCCATCAAAAACATGCTAGCCATGAGTACATCAAAGACAAACAAGGTAGATCCTTTTTATGTCTCCCTTCTAGTTGGGGAATATGTATTGAATAATTGCATAATAAATTCGGGTGCCTCAGATAATGTGATTCTTGTGAAGGTTGGCAAAGCTCTTAAACTTCCCATTACTCTTCTTGGTGGCTCTTGTTACTCCATGGAGTCCAAGGAAGTCCCACTTATAGGGAAGATAAAAAATGTATAGGTGGCTCTCACCCAATTTCCAGACAAAAAGTCTCGATGATGATTTTGGTAGTAGACGTTCTCAATTCATTTAGAATGCTACTAGGTAGGAATTTTTGCCAACAATTGGGAGGGAAAATCCAGATGAATTGGTCTTTCACAACCATTATAGTGAAGGGATACATGGAGAAATTAATTCTAGAGAAGAAGATGATGTATAAAGTGTGAAAGTCTGGAAGTCCAAGGACCGACATCTTGTATTAAGATAGCGGGGAGAGGAAAAATCACTTTGTGACAATGAGGATGAAGATGAGATTCCCATCTCGATAGGACCAAAAATTCCTTCCAAAAGGGGCATGGACCTTGAATAATATTTAGAAAATTTGAACTAAAAATGATAATTTTGAATTTCTAGATTATGCGGGCCATGAAGAAGGAAAATTGGTAGTTGGTGAATTTCAAAGTAAGAAATCAGCTTGTATGCTTACCCAAGAGGAGGAGATATCCTCATTCCCATTTGGAGATGAATATTCCTTTGATCATGCCTTCCATGCACAAGAATCAAAGATAGTTCACAACGAGCCCTCAAATTGTTGGAAGAACCATCTATGCAAGATCTCTTAAGAGCTGCGGAAGAAACAAAAGATCCCAAGCTCAGTATCGAACTCATGATGTAGGTGATGAAGTTACAAGAAAATCATGAATCAAATCCCAATCCTCTTATCGATTTAGAGATTGGTCATGATGGAGAAAATCAAGGAAAAGAACTTGATTTCCCTCTTAAGCCAATGGATTATGAAGGCAATGATGAAAGTAAGTAGTTTTCTTACACATTTGAAAATGAGGACTCTTTCTCTGATGAAGAATTTGAATCAAGGAGTTTTGAAGCCCTCAAAGTTGAGATTCCTCTAGACAAAGGAGTGATAAAATGTAGTGATCCCCAAAATATGGAAGAAATGCCTCTTGATGGGTTCCTTGAATCTCAAAGTGAAGAAATTTCAAGTAAGGGTGAAGATGAACTTCTAGAAACACCATATAAGGATTCAATATAAGAGATCTTGGAAGTAGTAGAAAGCACTGAAGATCCAGAGTTGAGTCTTGATCTCTTGATTCAAGCCATGGCCCTGTAAGATAGACATGAGGTCATTGTTGATCCTCCGTTTGACATATGAGCACCTCATATTGATAGGAGTCAAAAATATGAACATGATGCTTCTTGCAAAAAGGAGGTACATGAACATGAATGGGTGAAACAAGAAAAATCAGGGTACTCAATCTATTCAAATAAGAACCATCCTTGGAGTAGTAATGATATGATATAAAAAGATAAATATTGTGGATAAGAGTAAAATGCAAGCTGGAACTACGAAACTAATTTGAAAGGATATGAGGGTAATGGAATATCTAAGTGAAGACCTGAGCATCAAAAACCTAATGTAGGATCACTCCTAAAAATTGTATACGTATGAATGTGAAAGCACCTAGCTTTCATAAGTAGTTGAGGAGAGGAGGCTACTTTCTGGAACCAATCAATGGCTTCACATAACATCATCATTTGATGTTACCCTTTAGGGGTGACTCCTGAAAAGGAAAGTGCTTCAATGAAAGTGGGTTCCCCTTGCATTATACCATAGGTTATTTTTAGGTGTGTTTCCTTTTCTGTTGTGTGTGTCTTTCCTTTCCGTGTGTGTTGTGTGTTTCCTTTCATCATTTTTGGTGTGCATGTTTTCTTCTTGTTATCTCTCTCTTGTAAGTTGTACATGAGTCCGCAAGGCATAATGGATAAAGCATTGGTCAAGTATAACTTGATATCTTTGTTGGGGTTAGCACATCGGTTGTACTGAGATAATATATCGAGATCTAAGCATACATGAAAATAAAAGTGGATATTATACCATAAGAATATGCAAAACAAGAGAAATAAATCAACACCATATTTAAATGTGGTTCACCTAGTGTGGGCTACGTCCACCAAGAAACAATCCAATTTAATATCCAAAGCTTTGACAAGATATACAATGAAGATTTGCAATCTTCCACACCTCTCAAGTGTTCAAGTACTTTCTTCCTTAAAGATTTTCTTCTCTTTCACCAAGAATTCTCTCTCACATAATTATCTTGTAATTATGATTTATCATCTACTTCTAAACCCTAATTATAACTTCATATATTCATTTTTAGACTTAGGTAACTTATCCATGCAATTACAATTAATAAATCTATTTTAATGCTAAAAATAGATATAATTCCCGAGAGTTAATTAAAACTTTTTCGCATAGGTAACCGACGCTAGTTCTACCTAACCATCGTCGATTCCTACTTTCCTTGATTGATGCCATTCTTCCTTGACCAATGTCGGTCTTCTCCTAACCGATGTTAGTTACTGTTTTTTCTAGCAAGTTTCAATTCCACGCTAAAATGAAGTAATTGAGCTCCAAAACTCCACAATCTCCCACTTGGAGTTTAATTACTGCACTATACATGTAAAATGTCATTCTTGGATCCTTAGCTTTGTTTCTTCCTCCTCAAGTCTCAAACTTGAATACCAACAAAAGTGGAGTGTAGCTCCAACTTCTCTTTTGCTAATGACTTTATTAGCATATCCGTAGGGTTCTCACTCACATGAATATTTTTTAGATTCAATTTTCCCATCATCAATACACTGTAGTATGAAGTGATACCTCAACCGAATGTGTTTTGTTCTTGAATGAAACTCTTGAGTTCTTTTCAAAATGAATTACACTCATTGTCACCTTTGAACAACTTACAATCATCTTGCTCCTTTCCTAACTCTTCCATGAACCTACTCATCCATATTATCTCTTTTCTAACCTCTCAGTAACTACAACATACTCTACCTCTATAAAATACAAAGCCACAACCTTATGCAATATTGAAATCTAGCTAATTGCCATCCCACCTACTATGAAAATATATCCAGTAGTGTTCCTCCTGCCATCCAGATCTCTAGCCATATCCGAATCAACATAACCACATAATGAAATATCCAAACCTCCATATCATAACTGCATGCTTATATGTCCCTTTCAAATACTTGAGTATACATTAAATTGCTTTCCAATTCTCTTTATCTAGATTGGCCATATATCTACTCACCACTCCCACTTCCTATGCAATGTCTGGTCTAGTATAAACCATACAATACATGAGACTCCCAAATGCTGAAGCATATGACACTCGTGTCATGTATTTGACCTCCTCTTGTGATGAAAGAAACTGATATTTACTCAATTTGAAGTATCCAACCATAGGTGTACTAATAGGTTTAGCATTTTTCATGTTGAACCTTTCTAACACCTTATTGATATAAGCCTCCTGAGACAAATACAATTTCTTGGTTTTCCTGACTCTGTGTATTTGTATCCCAAGGATTTTTTTGTAGCTCCTAAATCCTTCATAGAAAATGTGTGAGCTAGCTTTCCCTTAAGCTCACCAATGTCATGCATACTAGATCTTAATAAGCATATCATCCACATACAGTAAAAAAATAATATAGCTCCCATTTCCAAGCCTCTTGAAATAACACAATGGTCAGATTCACATCTCAAGTAACCATGCTCACGCATAAAACTATCAAACCTCTTATACCATTGCCTTGGAGCTTATTTGAGCCCATATAGGCTCTTTTTCAACCTGCACACCAATTTATCATTACCCTTGACTTCATACCCAAGTGGTACTTTTGCATATATATATCTTCATCCAAATCACCATGAAGAAATCCATCTTCACATCTAGTTGCTCTAAATGCAAATCCTCTACTGCAACTAAACTTAATACAATACAAATAGAAGTCATCTTAACAATAAGAGAAAATATTTCACCAAAATCAATACCTACTTTCTGTGCAAATCCTTTTACTACAAGCCTTGCCTTGTACCTTTTCTATGCACCCTCTTCTTCCTTGATCCTGTAAACCCACTTGTTCTCGCAATGTCCTCTTACCACTGGCAACTTAACCAAATCCCAAGTTTGGTTTATGTTTCAAGGAGTCCATCTCCTCATCCATGCCATGCTCCCACTAGACGTGAGTCTTATCTGCGCATTGCTTCTTCAAAGCTCTATGGTTCACCATTATCGATCAATAATAAGTAAAATAACAAAGGTGTAAATATTTACGGAGGTTTACTTACCCTTTGAGACCTTCTCATAGGAGTTTGGCGTACCTAGGTTTAATTTGGGCCTCTTGGACATTAGTATCTAATCGTGACAATGACCGACACCGGTCACCTCCAACCGACGTCGGTTACGCTAATCTGATGCGATTATGGTCCTCTCGTAACCATCAACGGTTCATCGACCAATGCCGATTAGAGCCTAACCGCCACAATTATTGTGTATTACCGTAGGTGTTTCTTTAAAACCCGATAGTTCATTTTCATAAATAAAATTCTCAATTTTCTCATCCTTAGGTACCAAAATTGTATCCTGTACATTCTCTTTTCATTCCATTCAACATCACAACTCCTAACAATCTTATAATTCTCTAAATCCCCGAATCCAAAATCACTACATCCATAACCAATATAAAGTGAAAGGTACGATAACCAGATCGTACCAAGCCAAGAAAATGATTCTTTCAAACACCACAATCTATAAGATGAAAGAAATTTCGAGAATAACTTTTCATAAACCTTTGCAAATAAATGAGAAGCAATATCATATATTATTATGGAACTCAATGCAATACATTGAGAATGGGCCTTGCTTAAATAGGCAAGGAATAACAATCTTAGAATTTTAGATCAAGCCATAAATCAAGGAAATAACTAGTCAAGACCATAGATTTAGGAGAGAACTAGACATCAAGGATCTAGTCATACCATAGATCAAGGAAAGAACTAGTCAATGCCATAGATCAAGGAAAGAACGATACCTAACAACTAGATGATATCTCCTAATATCTAAATAAGATAAAAGAAATATCCACACAAAAGTGGGTGAGGATAAATACAATAAAGGTAAATAAATCACTAGGTGAACATGAGCTAAGGTAAATACCCTCTAACAAAAAAGTGCATTCTCTTGGATTTTGCATCCAACATTTTTCTATTTTCTTTATCAACATGAACAAAAGCTTCGAACCAAAAAATTTAAGAAAAGAAATATCTACCTATTTTCCGGTCTAGGATTCCTCTGGTATTCCTCCATCTAGTGAACTTAAAGGACCATGGTTAATCAAATAAACTGATGTATCAACTACTTCTGCCCAAAACTATAAGGGCAATCCAAAATGTATCCTCATACTTCTAACACGTTCCATGATTGTCCTGTTCATTCTTTCTGCAACACCATTCTCCTGTGGTGTTCTTGGAACCATTCTTTCTCTATATATCCCATTCACTGAACAATAATCATTGAAATCCTTTCTACAATATTCACCACCATTGTTAGATCTAAGGCACTTTAACTTTGAATTTGATTCATTCTCAACAAGGTCTTTCCATATTTTAAATGTTTAAAAACATCGAGATCTATGTTTAATACAATAAACCCATACCTTTCTTGTAGCATCATCAATGAAAGTAACATAATCTGGGATCCTCCAAGAGAAGCTACCGAGATGGTCCCACACATCCGAGTGTACAAGATCCAATTTCTGCTCTTCTTAGTTGCCCCTAACTTTGAGAAATCTCACTCTCTTTTTATTTCCAAAAATACAATGCTCACTGAGAAATCAAGATCTAAATCTTTCAAACTTGATAACTTACCCTTAGCCTTTAAGATCTACATTCCTTTTTGACTCATATGACCCAACCGATTATGCCACATGCATGCATCTAAATCTGGAGTAGATAATGCAAAAAGGAATTAGTAACACAGGTAGATAAATATAACGTTCCTACCTTCTTACCTCTTGCCACAAAAAAATCACCCTTGGTGACTTTCCAAGAGTTTCTTGTAAAAGTAACCATGTAACCAGATTCACCTAATTTCCCTGCGAAATAAGATTCCTCCCGAGGCTTGGCACATGCCTAGATCTTCAATACCCATGTATTTCCATTATGTAATTTTAGATTAACTTCCACTTTACCAAGTAATATTGCAAGGTTCATCATCGCCCAAATAAACATGTCTAAAATTTCCCTGGACATAATTCCTAAAATAACCCTTATTAGGGGTTGCATGAAAGAAGCTCCTGAATCTAAAACCCATGATTCAATTTTGTTTTCCAAAGAAAGATTAAGAGCATCTTGCATTACCTTGATGAAGCAAGATTCACCTCTTTACCTTTTCGGTTGTTGATTCTCTTTATCCTTTGACCAACAATCTTTCTTTGCATGTCCTTTCTTTCCACATTTCCAATAAGTAATTCCCTTACCTTTGGACATGGATCTGCTATCCCATGACTTTTTGCAACCAATTTTAACTGATTTACTATAGATCAGAAATCATTCAAATGACTATATGTGGATTCACCTTCATACATCTTAGAACTAAATAGTTTCTTCATCAAATAAAATTTATTTGAAGCACTAAGGTTTTTATATAAATTAGAAATAAATTTCATTAACTCTACCGTAGAAGCCGCTTCACCATAATATTGGAAGCCACGGATGCTACCAGGCTCAATCTTATAGATCCCAAAGCATTTCTATCAAGAATCTTCCATTCTTCATCATTCATCTTCGTAGGTCTAGACTTCTCATCCAATGGTAAATACAAATCTCTTTGATATAGATAATCCTCTATCTACATCTTCCATAATTGATAATTTCAGCCGTCAAATTTCTCTACCTTGTATTTGTTTTCTTCTATCATTTTTGTAGCTCCCATTCAATAGAAAACCCTCTGTGAGCAAATTTATCAACACACAAACCCTCAAACAAAGCTACGATATTGATTGTTGGGGTTAGCACACCGATTGTCAGAGATAATATATCGAGATCTAAGCATACATGCAAATAAAATCAGATATTCTACCAGAAGAATTATGCAAAACAAGAGAAATAAATCAACACCAGATTTAACATGGTTCACCCAGTGTGGGCTATGTCCACCAAGAAACAAGCCAATCTATTATCCAAAGCTTTGACAAGATATACAATGAAGATTTGCAATCTTCCACACCTCTTAGATGTTCAGTACTTTCTTCCTTCAAGATTTTCTTCTCTTTCACCAAGAATTATCTCTCACATAATTATCTTGTAATTATGATTCATCATCTACTTCTAAACCCTAATTATAACTTCATATAGTCATTTTTAGACTTAGGGCACTTAGCCATGCAATTACAATTAATAAATCTATTTTAATGCTAAAAATATATATAATTCCTAAGAGTTAATTAAAAATTCGTCACACAAGTAACCGACACCGGTTCTACCTAACCATTTCCGATTCTTACTTTCCTTGACCGATGCCAATATTTCCTTGATCGATGTAGGTCTATCCTAACCAATGCCGATTCTTTGTGTTTTCCAGCAAGTTCCAATTGCATGCTAAAATGAAGTAATTGAGCTCCACAACTCAATAATCTTGGGATTATTCATGTCATGTCTTTACTACACTCAGTCCATACTATTTCCCCAAGCTAGAGCTAGTTGTTGTTATGTAAATGTGCAACATAAAATTGACAATTTTCAAGCATGACAACGATACCCTTGTGCCATTTTTTTCATGTTTTACCCTTCCAAGGCACCCTGTGTCTACTCATTAAATCTAGTGACCTCCCAGATTCTATTAACTTAGTCCCCTAGGTGATTTAGGAAAGTTTATTCAACGCCCTTAGGTGATTTTAGGAGTTCTTGAAAACTGCCATTTTTGGGCAGTGTTGGGAAGGCTACCATTGGTGTTCCCAAGACCGATGCACCCACCTGGAGAAGAAAAAAAGAGACAAATCCAACATGGAGGTGAGTTAAAGGTATAGAAACATCATGGAAGTGATTTTGGAAGGTTTAGGAAATATTTGGAGAAGTTGGGAAGTTTCACCAAAACAGGGTTCATAGGCCTAAGTGGTGCACAAGATCAAAAGAGTTCTTTGAGCTTTAGGAAGTGATTTCGGGAGTTTGAGATCGATTTGGGATCCAAAAAGACATATAAAGAGGGAATTTGATTCCCTACAAGATGGTGAAATCATATTTTTCACAACACTTTGGCACAATAGGTTTATAACTAGTTTTTCCATGCATAGGTAAGGGACCAGATCAAAAATCTACTTTTTTCAGGGATTAAATGGAGGAATCAAGAGCTGATATCCCCACCATTGGATTAAAAATGCCATTTTAATTCAAATTAATATAATTTTTTCCAAAAAAAATCCATTGGGAACTCTAGATACGGCCTTCACAAGTTCACTCTCAAGGTTCGACACTTAGCCAATTTTTCAAGAGGACACATGTCAGCACCAAGAGCTTAGCGGGATTTCATGTCCCTTTTGTCCCTTTAAAAAGAAAAAGGGGACAAAAATTGTGCCCAGACATTTTTCATCCTCCTGACACTAATACGACCTCTCGCATTTCCAGTTAAGCCCTCGAGAGCTAGTTGGAGCCTTACCTCTCACTACACAGATGATCGCCAAGTGTTGCATGGAGGCGCGATGTGAAAAATGATGTCCCCTTTGTCCCATTTTCCAAAGGGACATGAGGGAAAATAAAATGCACCCAACCCCTTGAATCCCTTAGGTCATCCATGTGACCCTCTCCAAAGTCTGCAAATTTCCATCCCTCCGGGAGCTCACTGGAGCCAAATGCTCGACCGTCAGATTTCTGCCAAGTGTCGCATGGAGGTGCGTTGTGTAAATTGATGTCCCTTTCATACCTTAATTATTAAGGGACATCAGGGACATAAAAATGCACCCCACCCCTGGTATGCATTTTTTAAAAATGATTAAAATATTACACTTAGCCATTTTCCACCTCATTTCTCATTCTTTGCTTCACACCCTACCATAGCTCTGTTCATGCTTTTCAGATGACACCCATTCCACCATTTCCACTCCAAACCAGCTCCACCATGGCCACTAAATCCTCCACTCCATGAATATATATGTAGGTCTTAGAACAAATTGATCAAAAAACAAATAACGAATATTTTTTGAGATAACCACGAAGTCCTCCCTTGAAAAATCTTCATAGCTTTCAAAATAATAATTGGATTGAGATAAAATCTTTTGTAGACTTCCTCATTTTTCAAGATGATCAAGATGCCACAAACAAAAGGTCGAATGGTGCTATAAAACATTTGTTCCAAAAAAACTCGATCTTGTGCCCTACCTCATATTTGTTGGATTTCCAATCAATGCGGCGATGGAAATAAGCTAAAAACTTACACACAGACTCCAAATGAAAAACATGTTGCAACGAGAGTTGTTTTTTCATGATTGGTGATAAAACTAGAATTGAAAATTTTGAGCTCTATTAATGGCCTCCATGGTAGCTCCGTGCCCGAAGCCACTTAGGTGAAAATTTTAAATTTTATTTCCAGAATTCTAGAGGGGGAATCAAGTGAAATTTGTAGGACGTGATTGTGATGACGAGAAAATTCAAAAAAGTATGCTACATCACAAACCAAGTGTTGGAAATCCACTTTCTAAAAATAGTAAGTTTTCCTATACAAACTTTCTATGTTTGGAAAGTCATCATCAAAATTAGTTATGGAAAAGAAATATACATCGAAGGTCACGAGGAAGTTAGAATGAATGTTCAAAGAAAATAGTGAAAATGACCACTTACTAAAAATAGTAAGGTCCCTATGTGGGTGCTTACTAAAATATTAAGTTACCCCAAGAAGTGGCCAAGATGAAGGAAATGTGCACATGAGTGAATGAAGAAATTCATCACATAAGGATGGTTAGGAAGAGGAAAAATTCACCTCTTACTAAAAGTAGTAAGTATCACATTTGGAACACCTACTACTAACAATAAATCAAACTCAAAGGGCAATTTTGGAACAATGAGACATAGAGGGATGATCACTCAGGTCAATCTCATCATTCGAGATCCATCCCAGGGAACACGACAATGTCTTTCAACACTCACTATATGGTTCGGGTCATAGGTATATCATACTTAAGGTGGGAGTAGCGGTTATTGGTGGAATAGTTCATTCAGCTTGGAAAACATCCATGAGCTCAGGTGAAAGAATTTCTCGGGGTGAAAAGTGTTCAGAGATGCAGAGTTCACTACAGTGGAGCACTTCATCAGATCATCTGACAAGGATATGAGGACTTCCTCAGAGGTGGGTTCTTCTTCATTGACACTCCTCTTTAGTTCCATCTCTTCCCTTCTTCTATCTTTTCTTCCCCAACTTTCTCTCTCTTCTCAATGTTTTAATTTTGTGTTGGGGTTGCACTTTTTCATATGTCTTAATGTTCCTAATGTAATAACTCACCTTTATGTTATAAAAGGGACTTAAAAGTTTCTAGAAGTTGAAAAGTTTTAAGTTGTGTGAGGACATATGTAAAGGAATTGGGGGTAGATAAAGAGTAATCTCTCATTCTATAAATTTTAAATCCATTCCCATTTCAAAGGGTTGGTGATTGATTTTGTAAACTCAAGAGTGCATTGTACTTAGAAAGAACAAAGGAGAGAGCCACTTTCTTCCATTTTTCCGCACTCTCAAATTTCTTCAATTTTCATACTATATACAACTTTTGTTCAAGCATCACTACAATAAGGAGTTTCTAGCCTTTTTTGATGAGGAGATTTTATAAACTTTGAGTTTTCAATCTTAAGTCATCTTGTTGTCATTTTTAGGGTTATTTCTTCTTAAATTGAATGCGTGTTAGAAATTTTTGATTAATGGGTGTGGGACTCTGATTTTCTACCCACTGCATTAATCCCCTTCTCTATTTTTCTCACTCCCCTTCCCTTTTCTCACAAAGTACTCTCTAGAAAGAAATTTCTAGCTTTTCCACAGGGTTAGTGAAGTGACACTTTTAGATCCCAGTCGAAAGACCACCATAAAAATCACTTTTCATGCACATGTAAACACGGAAGATGAACCATTTACATAGAGAGACTTATATTCCTAGAGCGTTGGCAAGAAACCCACAAGTTTTTCCACCATAGGAAATTTTCTTGCTAACACGTCTTCATATTTACAAAAATATAAATAGATTTATCTAGTATTTACTAAATCTTTGATGAAGTGATATCTTGTATCAATGTATTTTCTTCTCTTATGAAATACATGATTATTTGATAATGTAATTTCTGATTTATCATCATAAAATAGTGTAGTTGGATCCTCCTAGTCATGAAATAAATATGATATAACCTACTAATCCATACTTCTTGACATGTTGCTGATGTAGCTGCAACATACTCGATTTAGTGGTTAAAATTTTCACAATAGGTTGTTTATTCGAGGCCCATGAGACTACAACTGATCCATAATAAAATACTTGTTAGGAAGTTCAAAATAGTCTTTTGAACATGGTTAGATCTACATTGGATCCGTTGTCTTCTTTATTGACTCTAGTTCATGTGACAACTAGATTTGGTGCTGATTGCAATTTATTATCTTGAATATATTCAACACATCCTTAGCATATTTATATTTTAAAATGAAAATTCCATAATGTGATTAAAAACTTCAATTGCTAAGAAATATCTCATAAATATCAAATCTATCATTTCAAATTCATTTTTCATGGCTGATTTGAACATGTCTTACATAAAAATATCTAGTGAAGATTATGTCATCGACATATAAACACACAATAAAAAACCAACCTTTATTATTTTCTTTCATGTACAATGTGAGCTCACTTGTACTTTTGCTAAATCAATTGTTAATCAAGTATGAGTCAATTTTACTATACCAAGAACTTGGTGCTTGTTTGAGACCATAGAAAGTTTTCTTCAATATGCATACATTATCTTCATTCACATGCACTTTGTAACTGGTGGTTATTGCACATACACTTATTCTTCAAAAAAAAAAATTCAAAAATGATGATTTGACATACATTTTGAAAAATTTCCATTGATTTTGATTTGTTATGGATAAAACTATTCTAACTATATCAAACCCAACACCTAGTGAAAATGCACCACTATAGTCAATTCCATGTTGTTGTGAAAAATATTTTTCTATTGACCTTGCTTTATGCTTTTTAACTTCAAATTTTCATTGAACTTGGTCTTGTAGACCCATTTGACTCTATCCAATCTTTACCTTTAGGTAGATATGCTAGCTCCCATAATTGATTCCTTTCAATAGATTCCATCTTTCATCCATAGCCTTGATCCACTTTGTTTTTCCAAACTAATTCCTTAAAATATACATGATCATGAGATAATAAGGAAAAATTTGAATGTAAATCTAAATTATCTTCATGTTGTTTATAAATATATTTCAAAGTTATTATTTTATTACCTCTATATATTGATCTTATTGAGGTTATTTTAGGATCATAATCAAACCTTACTTGAGAATAAGGATTAGGATGGATTACATGGCTTGATGGAACACCTTGAAAAAATGTCTTGTTATTCTTTCATGTCTTGAGCTATTTCCTTAAAGGATCCTTATTGGAGTAAATGGTACTAAAATTTGTGTTGGCATATTTTGATCTTTTGATTCTTCTTCACCTTGAGTTACTAATGCAATTATTATTGATTTTCCGCACTATCATCCTAAGATTCTTATTCCTTAAAATTCGATTACCTTTTTTGTAAATTTATAATTTGTACATTTAGACTCTTCACCATAATGCAACTATATTTCTCACCTCTATCAACTATTTTCCTTCTTAATTCATTTTGTGCATATTCCACACATCCAATATCCAAAAGTGAGATACATTGTGATTCTCTACTTCATGATTCATGAATAAATATATTTATAGGACACCTAGAATTTCCTGCACATGTGCGCTTCTACTAGTATTCATCGGGAAAATAAGTATTCAAAATATCTAATGGCTTTACATTATCTATAAGTGATTCTTATTGGGACACCATTTTGTAATAGTGTATACCTTTTAAATTTTTCTTAAAATACATCATTCAGATGAAGTATTTTATACTCTCTATCATCGCCTGATATGTTGGTCACTTTAACCATTTTTTGATATCTGAAAATTTCAAAAATTTCAAATAAAATTAAACCCAATGCACTAAAATCATGAATATATGTTAGATGTAAATTTACCTCCAAATATATGTCAACATAAATAAGTACTTGAAAAAACTAAATTTCTAGTGATTCTAAACATGTTTTTTTTCCAAAATCCATCATTCATGAACTATTTGTCTCATTGATTGGTGGTAAACCTTTTTCCATCTTTTGTTTTGAGTTTAAAGCACTAACATATAGATGTACATACCTTATATGGGAATATCCATTTCATTTAAAGTCATCTTAAGTTTCACTCTAAAATCATATCCATTTCTTAGTCATCTTAACCTATAAAATCAAGTAGGAATTATTTCTACTATAGTACACACTTCATCATTAACACCTACTCTATAACCATTTTGTACAAGTTTCCCAAAACTCATGAGAATAAAATAAAAACTTAGGATATGTTTTCTTTCACCATTCTTAGTAAAGATTTTAACTATCCCTTTTCCCATAGTAGATATTTTTTTAATCGTTACCCAACTTGATTTTTGACTTCACCAAACTATCCAAACTTGTAATTTTTTTTTTTATTTCATGTCATAAGATTGCTACACACAATGCATAATAACACATATATCACTAGAGATCTTTTGAACAACATTATTATTTTAGATATGGTAAATATGATTTGGTTTTTAGGGGACCAAAAAAACACAAAATACAAAGGAATAAGAGATATAACAAGGAAGTGCAAAAGATGAGGCCTCTACCAACATCCATAACCCAACAACAAAACAAAAAGAAGAGGTCGTCAAGGGAAGCCCAAGAAACATAAAACACTAACCACCAAGGCTAAGCCTACGAAGATACCAAAAAAAAATTAAGATCCAATATGACTTTGGAGAACACGCCCCGCACAACATTAGACTTCTTCGGGAGGACCTTGGTCCACCCTTCCCCAACAGATGGATCTGAGCCCATGTCCATAAAAAGTCTGCCATTATTATGCATTGGTTCAACGGTCAAAACATCCAAATAATGACCATCAAGTCTTCCATTAACACAGCTTTCCACAAATACATCATCCACATTGGCGCTAGATTCAAATTTCCTCGTATTTTTAACAATCCTAACATTCCTCAGGCTTTCAATGCACCCGAACCTGTTACCTGACACGACCGACTTTGCATTAATTTTGTTTTTGGAATTTGAAACTTCTGGCCGTTCAGCCTGCCAACATGGCCTAATACCCTATCTACGTGTGTTGGCAAGTAATCTTACATCCCATCCTCCAGGTTGACCCCCTTGCACTAAGGATCGATCATGATGAAAGATGAGGTCTGTGATTAAAACTGCGAGAAAGGGACCACCTCATCTTCTTCCTTCTAGGTGATAAAATGGACCTATAATTATTGTCAAACATGTTCGAAAAATTTTCGTTTTATTTTTCAATATATCCCTGTTTCTTTCTACATCATAATGACAAAACTTCTTGCTATAATAACGCTGAAATTTGTATTTATCATACCTTCAATATTTTTGAGATGGATTATATCTCCCAAATCCTTTTTATAATTAAGGTTTTGTATTCACCTCTCACCTTGATTTAGACTTCTCTTCCATCTCTTTAATTTCTACTTTTTTTTTTTTAATAAAACTTGATCTACCTCTACCTCTACCTCTTCCAAAAGATACATGTACTTTGTATGCATTCTCTAAAGAAACATTATTATCCCAATTCATCTTGGATTATTGTTATAATAGATATACCATCAATTGATCTACGAGACAATTCTATTAGATCTTTAGATTCTTCCATTCCAATGATAATAACATCAAATTTACTTGTTAAACTTCAAAGAACCTTCTCTATAAATTTTTGGTTAGTAATATCCTCTCCATATGATCTCATTTAGTTAATAATATTGATAACTTTGACTAAAGAACTTGTCTACAAACATAGATTCTATTATTTACAAATTCTTAAAGCTTATCCTAATAGTTTTTAACTTGGTTATTTTCACCTTGGTTGATCCCTAATATGTAGTTTTTAATATATCCCATGCCCTCTTAGATTTAATTTCTACAACATTCCTAGGGAAAATAGATTCATCAATAACTTTTTGAATTAAAAATAGGGATATTACATAGTTTTTATTTTTTTCTTTAAGAAAGTTTTTCATCTTGTGTTAAGCCCGATAGGCTACCTAATCTAGGTGCTCTACAAAACTATTTTTTATAAGATCCCATAATTTTAAGAAGAAAACGAGGTTTTCATCTTGATAGACTAGTTGGTCATAATTATTACCCATAAAAATTGGAACTTGAGGATGTGTGATGTTATTTACTTGTTTCCATGATCTATGACACCTTTGGTCTTTAAGAAATAATCTCCTTTCAATGCATGATAGTGGTCTCAACTAGAAAAATGATTTATTCATTTGTTTGATGCTATTAATTATATTTAATAGTAACTTTCTTCCTTCCTCATAACGTAACTAGATGAATCGGTCTCACTTTGATACCAATTTGGGAGAAAAATGGAAGACAAATAAATTTAGAATGATATTGAACACCAAATAATTAAATAATTCAAAATGATAGTTCTATAATATTCATGAAATCCATCTATTACTAAATGATATTTTTATCCGAATTCTCTTACAATGTCTATGTCAAATTGATTACAATTTCCTTTTTTTATAGAAGGGTTCAACAATATTTAATAATTAAATCTAGAAAAAAATTATCCAAAAATGAATCTATAAGTAGCCAATTCTATGTATTTTTCTTATTGATAATTTCATTTCATATTATCATCATTTTTAATATAGAGATGGTCAAGTCACGGACAGTGATCTAGACACCTATGAATGACAAAAGGTCCATTGTTGTTATGTTTTGTGTAATAATTTTATGACAATCGATGAACTACTATGACGATTATAGAACTATTTGTATTCATGGAGTAGAATTTACACAACCACAATGGAATTTGTAGGACTACAACCAAAAGCATCAATAGTCACATAAGCACCCACAATAGTAGTGAAACCATATCTCTAAAGACAATAATGGTTATACACTTCACGATGCCAAAATTAGGAAACTCGATAGTTGAAAATGTTTGGTTTTTTGCAATATGTTTTTTTTTCACCTATCCATTTTCATTTGGTACAAAAACTACAAATACAAGTGAAATGATTCATTTTACAAAGGTGATTTTAGTGAATTCAAGTGTGAAAAAGGAGGAAGTTGAAATTTTCTTGTTTTTTCATAAAGCGAGTTAAGTTATTTCTTGTTGAGTATTGTAAGGAAGTAATTAAAGTAGAAGGAGATTGAATCCTTATTGAAGGTAATAGATTGATAATAAAAATGTAATGTATTGGATATTTACATATTGAAGAGAAGCAATTTCTTACCCAACTAGAGATTTTTCCACATTGGGTTTCTCGAGGATAAAATTGTTGTCTTCTTATCTTGCATATTTCATTTTCAGATATTTTTGAATGTTTCTTGCATGATAAACTGGATCTTAAGATATTATTAATATTTTTCATTCATTATCACAACACATGATATGTTTATTGTTTAAAAGAGGATTTTTACATGTTATATTGGTATGACAAAAGTAAAGATCAATTTTTAGTGTTGTTTAGTTTGTGTTGAAAAATTTAGTTAAATTCACCTTACCGAAAAGGAAGTGAATTTTGTGAGGGTATCCTCATTCCTTTTGAAGCATGTTTTTTTCCCAAATAGTGGAATCAATGAATCTCGAGACATAACTCATAGAAAAGACAAAGATGATACTAAAGAGGAATGTCTCTACAAGTTGGAGGTGGATGTTGCAATATTTTCTAAAGATGTTGACAATATTTCCTTGTCTATAGGGAAATTGAATTCCATCATGGGATTTCTCATGGAGAAGCTTGGTGTTCAAAAAAATAGGCACTAAGAGGGCATAAAGAAGATACTCATGAGTATGAGGAAGAGTACCCCTATGACAACCTTACTCCCCATCTATTAAAATCAAAAGAGAATATATAAATCCTTATGATTGGGATGTGAATGCCAATAATCTAGATTATTGGCTAGCTCAACTTGTGGTATATTTTAGTTTGCATTAAATCGATGAGAGTCAATAGATTTGGTTTTGTAAGATTAATATTAACAAATATTTATTTAACCTCATTTAAAATATAGATTCATGGTTTTGTTTTTAATAAGCTTCCTCCTATTACTAAGTGGGATGGATTTAAGAGGATAAAAAATAATAAATTCTATCCTATTTGTTATGAGGAAGAGAGTTCCATGTATTGGCAATATCTATGAAAGAAACAATGCCAAAATGTGTAAGAATACACTAGTGAGTTTCATAAGAAATTTGTTTAAATAGGAAAAGATGTATCAAAATGGGACATATTGATGAAGTAAATCATTGGAATCCATAATAACTAGAGGATACTAGTTCTCTTGGCCAAGCCACTGAATGTAGGCTAGGCTTGTTCTCAATCTCACTATTTAGAGAGGGAAATGAAAAAGATTTCATCTACCTCTCAGCCTTCTTTTAACAAATAATATTACACAAATAAAAAAGAGAAAGGAAAAGAGAAAGATAATAAGAGTGCTACTGCTATTTCTAAGAAGGATAATAAAATTCATTGTGGTCATTATGATGATGAAAATCATTTTAAAGGAAAAATGTTGGAAGCTCCACCCATAAATATATCCCTTCAATAATAAGAAGAATAAAAATAAGTCCATGGCTTCCCACCAAGGAGAGGAAATATTTTTAGCAAAGATGGATGAAATAGTGTTTTGGACCTCCATCAATAAAGTGATATGTTTGACTAGTAATAGGGAGGTTAAGGAAAACGAGCTTACTAAGGTTTTAATATTAAAATTTGAATGAAGAAAACTAAAGTGGGTGTTGTTTTTTATATTTTCTCAAGTTAATTTGATAAGGAGTTAGTTGATAAGATGAAGATAGAAACTTAGAATCATTTGAATCTATATGCATTAGGATGGGTGAAGAAAGGTGTATACATAAAGGTTACCTAAATTTTTTTTTTTTTTTGGTATTGCTAAGAAGTTTAATGAGGAAACTAATTTGGATATTGTTCTTTTGATTTTTGTAAGGTGTTGTGTTTGGAATCCCATACATGTATAATGGATGTCATCTTCGTGAGAAGATTCAGCCAATATTGCTTAGTGAAGGATGATAATAACTTCCTCATTTCATATTTTATGAGAGACTCAAATATCTCTTTGGTAAGTTCCTCTAAAGAAAAGAATCTTATTAATGTTGTTGGGAATTTACATTACTTATTTTGAGAGATGCAAGAAGAGGAAGTTGTTTCATCTAAGTCTAATTATAGCATGTTCACTAACAAAGAGAAAAAGTAGATGAAATAACCGGATCAATACTTCAAGGAAGTTTTCCAAGAGCCTATTGGGTTATCCCTAATTAGACAAAATAAATGTGAGATACATTTTCTACCACGATAGTCCATTTCCAAACACGTGATTATATAACTTGTCCTTAAAGGATGAAAATGAGGTAAAAAAACAATCGTTGTCTTTTCTTAAACAAGGTATAATTCATCCTATCACTTCTCCATATGGTTCTCCTATTTTTAGTACCTAAGAAACATGGTTCATGGATAATGTGTGTTGATTATAGAGATTGAACAATATAAAAATAAAAACAGTACCCTCTTCCATGAATTGATGATTTGTTGGATAATTTATAACATGCTAAATATTTTACTAAGCTTCATTTTAAAATTGGGTATCACTAAGTTTAGATTAAGGAAGTGGACTCTACATTTTACACCTTTTCATGGCTAAGACGCTTCTCGAGGTGCGAAATATGTACACACCCAAAATTTCATGTGCTACATTTTAGGAAAAATGGTTACGAAATTCCCCACGATGATTCAAAATCATTTGAGAAGGTGTTCGAGCTCCAAAACCCATTCGCAGCATGTATATTTGTAGCCTAGAAATCCTTAGCTTTTCCACACTTTCTTCCAATTTCCGCTTCATTTTGTGCATGTTTTGGCCTTTAGTGTCGGGACCTCCTCCTAGGCGTAGGCGGAGGTCTGGGGCCACCTCCGAGGGGCTTGGACAATGGTCTTGGGACTCACTCCGCCTCCTGCGTAGGGCGATGGTCTTGAACGCTTTTTATAGAACTCTTCACACATGTTTTTAACATGACGGTTCACTTAATTTCACTTTTTACATGCATCCATGAACCGAATTGGTTAAAATTATCTTTGTTTTCTTGGTTCTTCTTTCTCCTTCTATTTTAAATAATATTTAATTAGTTGGAACTACCTCTTCTTGCCTTGTGCATGAAGTAACCTTCTAGCCTCCATTCCTATATATTCCATGTTTGTATTCAAGCAAAGCGGCTTGAGAATTTTGTGTATCTTGAATTGTATTGTCTCACGCTACAATCTTGCTAGGAATTGCATAGCCAAGCTCGATCTCTTGTGCTATCTCTCTTTTACTTGCATTGCATCGGACTGCCATCAATTGCCATTGCTTAAGCACCATCCTCCCGCCTGCTATTCTTGCATTCCCAATTCCTTGGACTCATATGAACACTATGAGAAAGAAAGGACAAAACATAGTGAGGGGACAAATTACTACAAATTGGATTTACCCGAAGAAAGGACAGGGGGCTACTGTGAATTCGGGTTGGATTTGTTTGATTTCCTTCATTTTTACAATTTATCATTGTTATATCATATCAAATAGAGTAGAAATCAATTTCTTTTCATTTGCGAAGTAATTAGTTAATTTCAAGAGGGCTAAATATTTCATAGCAATCCCGGTGACGGATCCTCTTCTTCCCATTCATGTGGATCTCGAAGGAGAGAATATTTGTAGGAGGTTGTCTACACATAATATATTATTTGGAAAAGTTTGTGTTTTAAGTTAGTTTAGTTTCAAATGAGACTCAACATAGGTGAATAACTACACAGAGTTATCTCGCTTGTTTAGTTTTAGTGTAAAAGTAGATTTAATTATTTAGAATAAAAGCAAATTGTTGTTTGTGATTGCAATATTTTAGTCTTTGTGATTTGTTTATATTATCTTCCTTTCAACAGAATTTTGCTTTAGAACAGCGGGGTTGATATATTGTTAATTTCATTAGAGTGACCAGGCTAGGTGGGTAGTTACATGGGCACTTCAAACTAGTTTAGCGCTTATATCCAAGTTAGGTAAACAAACCTTAGGAAATTTATGCTAGTGCAGTTCATAGCCTCTAAATCTCCCTTTGTAAACTTGGTGACCAAGAGATCACACACACTACCGGATCTTAGTCTTTGTTTTGGGTTAAGATCCTCCTATAGTTAGCCACACACATTCAACATCGGCTATACTCGGCATGACCTCGGGGGTCGAGTGCGGTTGAAGATCACGTGTTCATTTTCATTCGTAGAGAAAAATATTTTGACCAGATAGGTGGGTATGTTGAATGGGTTTTGGGACCAATGTCAATTCAAATTTAGATTTTAAATATGAGATTAAAGGATTGATCGTGGAGGTATTGATTCAATCTTTAAACCTTCTCCATGTCACGTGGTGTTAGATGGGAAGTTACAAATATTTTAGTGCACTTGAAAGGATGAATCCATATGAAGCATGGTATAAAAATAAACCTAATGTCAATTATTTAATTTGCTTGGTTGTTTAACCTATGCTCATATACCTGATACAAAAATAAATAAGTTAGAATCTAAGAGTGATTCTTGTATTTTTGTTTGGTACAATGAGAAAAGTAAAGAATATAGTCTTTGGAATCTTATAACTTAAAAAAATTTGTGTGAAGAGATGTTATTTTTGATGGAGGGGGAGTGTATGCTCTTGAAAATGAATAAGGGCATATTAAAAATTCTAAATCCTTTTGTAGTGATGATATTGTTGAAGAACAACTCACTAGTGTTTTAATTCCAAGTGAATTAAGTCCACCCATCAACCCTCATCTAATTATTGTATTCAAGGGAAATTCCTACTTAAATTCCAATTTCTTAAAGGAAGGTAAGAAACCTAAGTAAATTTTATCAAAGTGCAACAAATCAAGGACATGAAAAATTTCCAAGAAGTGAGACAGTAAATTATGCTATATTTACAAAAGATGATTTTGAACCATCATGTTTTGCGAGTTACATATATTAAAGATGTTTGGGTGTAAGAAATGCAAGGGTAAATGGATTACACTAATAATAATGATATTTGGGAAATTACAAAATTTCCACAATGGAAAGTGTATTGGTACTAAATTGGTATACAAAAACCAAGTACAATAGTGATGGTAGTGTTGAAAGACACAAGGCACATTTAGTTGCAAAAGGATTTGCTCAAACTAATTGCATAGATCATGAAGAAATGTTTTTACTAGTGGAAAGATAAGAGACCATTAGAATCATAATTTGTCTCTTAGATCAAAATAAATGGAGCATACATCACATGGATGTAAAAACTACCGTATTGAATGTGTTCTTAGAAGAGGATGTTTATATAAAGAAGCTAAGAGGATTTCAAGTACAAGGTAAAGAAAACCAAGTATACAAGTTGAAGAAGGATTTGTATGTACTCAAGTGATCACCTAGACCATGGTATTTTAAAATGATCAATATCCCAAGTGAAATGGTTTCAAGAGAAGAAAAAGTGAGTCTAATCTTTACTACAAGCAAGAAGGTAATGATATTCTCATTGTAAATTTGTATGTTGGCGATTTTTCTATAAACATGCAGTATTTCTAAGATGGAGGATGAATGAAAATTTTGTATGATGGGGACTTTGAAATGAAATATTTAGGTCTCATGCAATACTTCCTTGGAACGAAATGTCATCAAAGGAAAATATTTTCATTTGTCAAAGAAAGTATGTAGAGGATATTTTGAAAAAAATAGAATGGTTGATTGTAAACCACTTTATATGCCAATTGATCATGGAGTTATGTTATATAGAGAATATTGTGTTGGAATAATTGATGAGATGAATTACAAAAGTATTATTGGAAGCTTAATGTTTCTAACTCGCATAATATGAGATATTGCTTATTTAGTTTCATTTTTCGGAAGGTATATGTCTCGAACATTTTATATGAAGGAAACCAAGTATATATTAAGGTATGCGAAAGGCACCATAAATTTTGGTATTCATATCTATGCTAATAAAAATGTAAACTTTCTAGTTGTAGTGATTCTAGTTGGGGAGGTACGTTGGATGAGTGGAATTCAAATTCAAGAAACTATTTTTCCCTTATTCGGGTTTGGTTTCATGGAGTTCAAAGAGACAAATTTTGGTTTCTCATTCCTCTACTAAAGAAAAATATATTGCATTCACTTTAGTAGGTACACCTTCATTATGGCCCTTAAAATTTCTAGAAGAAATTAGGAAAAATGAAAATCAACCTATAGTAATTTTTTTGATAACATAAGTGCTATCATATTAGCCAAGAACACAATCAATCATAATAAGTCAAATCATTTTGATTTGAAGTAGAAATTCATTTGAGTTTTGGTTAAGAATAAATAGATAGAGTTGAAGTATATGAACACAAAGGCTCATAAGTTGAAGATATATTTAATAAAGTTGTTGCAAAAGTTCGATTCTAAAACAATAAAATGAATTTGAAGAAGAATATTGGTTAACTATTGCTAAGTTTATTAGTAGTGTAGATAAGTTTATTTTTATCAATAAAAAACCATGAAATGGATTTATATAATAATAGGAGAAGCCATACAATGGATGGAGCTAAAATTAGTTTTTAAGGATATTTTAATAATAGAATAAATCCATAATATGCATGTTTTAAAATTAGATTGAAATAAAATAAAAAATATTTGTAGTTCTATTTTTAATAATTATTTATTTTTTTTAGAAAATTATATACCTTCAAAAATCCATAAATACATGTAATGTGTGAATTATTTTATAATCATGAGCTATATAAGTTTGTGTTTATCTATACTTCTCTTAAGTTGTTTATGGCAAGTTGGCCATGGTATGAGTTATTTCATTATTTGATTTTTTCAATCTTGAAAATCATTTCTATTCCTTATTTTAAAATCTTTAGGGCCTTTGAAATAAAATATCAAGATCTACCAATTACATCCCTATGAAGGGCCACGTAGGTGACACCTTAGGTGACATGTACATATAGAAATTTGCATATTTAATAATGGGTTGCGCTAGTGAAACCTTCACGTTCTTTAAAGTGATATTCGAAACTTATGTTTTATCCACTCAAAGTGATTTGAAGCAAAACCTTATAATGCTTGTGAAGGATTATTTACAAATGATTTGTTTTCTCAAATAGTCATGATGATGACACTTTTAAAGGAAATCTACTATTAGTTTTTCTTAAGATCTATAAATCCTTCAATTGGGAAGGAGAAATACACAAAGAAAAGGATAAGAAAATCAATAATTGTGAGTTGTGACTAAGGGGGATTGGAACATTTTCATCCTTTCTACCCTTGTAAGTATTGTCATAAACTCTGCGAGAGAGATCGATGACATGGTAATATGGATGCCAATATTTATGGATGCATGTTTCAAGATTTACACAAATTTTGAATTGTTTTTTTTATAAATTTTGTAATTGTTAATTTATTAGAATTAATTATGATTACAAGTGGCCTCACATTTTAAGGGTTTTCATATAAACAATTTAGGTTTAATCGTTTTTATTGTAAAAGAAACAACAAAACTCTACCATTTTATTATGTAATGAGTAGAAGATTTGTATTTATGATATATTAAAATAAGAAAAGTTTATTCTCTTTTATTTCTTGTTTGTATCTTTTATGTCCTCATTCAAACATATAATATAACATATCAACCTGTCCTCTTATCTTAACTTATTATAATCAATTACATGCATTACATTATGCTAACATCAATCTCATATAGGTGTTATATGATTATTGTGCTCACTGGCATTTAAATTTAATGGTGCACACTAATGTCCATAAATAAGACCATACTTTGGAATTTCTATCCCTTCTATTCTATGTTGGAATTATTTTATTAATTCCAATATAATACTACAATTAAATTGATGCATTTATCACATTCTAAAAATAGATTAAACTGAAAGCACTCACATGATTTATATGGATGAATCTCAAATATATGTATCTAACATATCCAAATATCATATCTAATTTGCATTTTAAACATTTTACATTATATAAACAAAATTAAAATACCATTGAGAAACATTGATCCAAAATAAATATGTTATTTAATTATATTTCAAATTGAAGATATACCATCTAGGTTGAAGATATCAAAGAATGCATGCTGATATAAATTTTGTACTGACCTTGCTCAGAATTCTGTGTTTCATCTAATAGTTGTTGGCGTGGTCGTGGACCTTTGGATTTAAATTCATTTATCCAAAGACTTTTGGAACCCATAGTGGATGATATGAGATAGTTTAATACTGTCAAAATTTAACAAGAATACAAACACATAAATATCAGTGTCAAAAGTTCGTGATATAAACAATGTCTGCAAATATCAGTTTCAAATGTTAGTAATGCAAATAAATGTGTGGTGTTAGTCCTGTAATAAACAAAACCTAATTTATACACTAATCACGAGTACAAAAATTCAAGCTCGAAAACAACAGCTTAATACTGGATATGAAATAACATAATACTGCAAAACTTAACAGGCACACAAATAGATACATATGAGTTTCAAATGCTCATGATACAAAAAAACATTTGTAAATATCAGTTTCACGTGTTCATAATGGAAATTAATACTTAGTGTTAGTCCTGTAATAAACAACATCTAATCTATACACCAATAATGAGTACAAATATTCAAGAAAGTTTTGTACAAAGAGATCGTTTTCAAAAGAATGTTAAGATTCAATATGAAACAATAATCTCTTTACTGTGAGTCATTTGGTCGAACAAAATCATAATAAACTATGCTTTCCATTTGGTAAGAGATCTATCACAGAATACACAAATTACCTACTTTACATAGTTTACAACTGACAAAAGGAGTCACAGAAAACACACATTACATACTCGGATGATAAATTTCCAAAGGAGAAAGCGGTGAAGTTTGCATTTGCATTTTTGTTTGTCCATTGTGTAATTTATTTCCACCTCTATATATGAAAAGTGAAAATTCTTACTCTGAAGGTTGTGTTTTGAAAAACTCTAACCACATAGCTCATAGATGTGTGTGCTGAAGACAACCTTTCTTTATGGTTTAGTTAATTGATTTTTTGAAAATATATTAATGTCTTTACTAATCAGTGATTATGTTACTCGTATTTATCATCTGCAACTTTTTCATTTTCTTAGTGATCAAAGTTAAGATTTACTTTCCACATTGTACTTGTCATCTGCAAATTCGTTTTCTAACCACATCTCATAGAAAAAGGATAAAGGATATCATCAATTTTATGATCCCACCCTTTCCACCCATCACTTTTACCCTTTTCTTCTCTTTTTATAGTAGCATTTTCTAAAGAAGGAAAAATGACTAGAGCCATACAATGGAATTTCCATTCCACAAGTATCCACCTAGCCACTAGAATATCTCATGGAAAGAAAATTTCCACCATGAGATGTGTGATGTGGAGGAGGTCATCTCACGGTGTACAAAATTAAAAATGGTATGAATTATATGCTAAGTAGATTGGGCATTCTTTTGGAACCATTAGATATGAATATGAGTGGTGATAGAAACAACAAATATGGTGATCAATGCTAATTTGGACCAATCCAAATTGAATTAGAAGATTGATGAAGAGTGAACAAGAGGTATGGGGTCTCCTTGGAATCTACTATGACTACTCAAATTGTAGAAAATTTCATTTTTCATATATTTGTAGTGGAATGAATATTTTGGAGTGAACATTGATAACATCAATGAGTAAAAATTAAGTGGAGAAAAGTTGATATCCCATCCATGGAAAAAAGAGTTTCAACATCCCACTTCCATTCCTTCTACAATATTAAGGGTCATTGCATTCAAGTTTTGTGTGGATGATTAGTTATAGTATATTGAATTTCTGAAATGGAATCGGGATCATTAATTTTCAATTGAGTACTTTATTTTAGAGGAGGAAATAAAATCCAACACATAATTCTCGTGAAAAGGGTTGAAAACTACTTTGATACTTTTTTTATGGTCGAGTCACCTTTGATCCAAGAGATCAAGGTGAAAGACAAATAATAATAGGAGATAATTTGAATTGGAGACCACCCAAATAAGTGGGAATTGGTTAAGAGTCTATTTTATAAACCTATTGTTTTTCCATAGTATGTTTTATTTGAACAAAAAAAATTCTAAGCTTTAAAGATAATTTTTGTTATTAAATTGGAATCAATGTTGATAAAAACAAGATTGACCAAGAGGAATTGTAATTATTATCCTTTTCAAAAACCTATACACATAGAGAGAGACTATTTTTCAAGAGGATTTTATGGGTTTCATCATCTTCAATTACTCAAAACACTCATTTATCACTAGGGAATGGCCAAAATATGACTAGGAGTTTAAATTTCAAAGTATCCCTAGGATGAAATTTTCCTTGGGTTTATACCAAATATCCCATGCTACTCTACATGCCAATATGTCATATTATAAATTGTTGGGAGAATGTATTTAATAGTTGTTTCTAGATTTGTATTGGTGGACTTTGAGGGGGCTGAAATGAGGACTAGTAGAAATACACATTGGAACTAAGACTTCGGAATGTATTTTAAATTTTCTCGAAAGGGAATGGGATTTGGCAAATCATAAAATTATATTTTTGTTTTCATATATTGGATGACAAAAGGAATTCCAAAAAAATGAATTTATCAATCTGTTTGATCCAATTCCATTTGAAATTAGTTATTTGCTTAGGCACAAGTTGACAATAAGTTTTTGTATCACTATATGAATAAATAAGAGGAAAAAACATGTAAATAATACATGGAACTGTTAATGTATTATTTCTACTAAATGAAGGTAATTAACAAATACCTGCAGCAAAATTACATTGGACAATCCCTCATAAGTGTAATTAACAAGGAGATAATTATGTATTTTTAGAGACAAAAATATCAAAGAGATGAGGTGAGAGGAAGCCTTTCTTAATGGATCTATGAAGGAAAAATTACCTTGTTAAACACACCATTATTACATCTTGAAAGATCATTCTCACTATTTTGACAAACTTCTAATTAATAATAAAAATATTGAAGCATCTCTATAATGAAATGTGATTTAATTATATCATAAAAACTTATAAACTCTATTATCTCAAAATTTGCATGCTGGTTTGAAATCCTCATGCATTCCACACATTCCTTAAATAGTAATGATGTATTCTAGAATGAATCCATTGTGAAAGAATCTTTTCCTATTTAGGATAGAACATGAGGAAGGATTGTGTCTAACCTTGGGATGAGATTTTTGGCAAAGATCTTGTAAATGAAAATGAGTAATGAAATCATTCTCTAATAGGTGATGAGATATAGGTCTATAGATTTGTAAAAAAATTAATATTTCTTTGATAAATAATTTAATTGAGTAAGTCGTATTGAAGGTTTACTAGAGGAATATTTTACGTAGGTATAACCACACATTATACAACAAATCATGGTAATAATCATAATGAAAAGCATCAATCCTTGGAGCTTGTTTCTAGCGCGAAATTGCATAATGTTATGATGAAACTCTTCAATAAATATCATGTGATCACATAACACTATTGGCTTTTACGGAATTAAAAATGGACCAAAAACAAGAATTTAGACAAGGATATCTCGTGCTTGGGATAGAAGAAAAACCAACATGTCGGAGTGACATAAAGGGTTTGAGAATGTTAGTAAGCTAAGTTTGACATGATGAATATATTTAATTTGATCCAAAATGTCTATGTACTAAGAGGGGGAAATAGAATTGTATGTTCAATCTATATTATTGAACCAATGCATACTAGATATAGTTTAATCTCCACGAATGTGGAAGTTATCCTAAATCTTGAATTTGTGTTTCTAAAAAATAATATTATTTTCAAGGATTTGGTGAAGGGAAGCATATATAATTCTTATCAAATGAATTCATTTCCGTGAAGCGTATTGGGAGTTACACTTCAAAAACACCATTTTTATCCACGAAATCATAGGAAATCCATTGTGTAGTTAATGGAATTTTCCTATATCTAAATCAAGATAGAGGGATACATAAGACTAGAAGAAATGATCCATATTCTAGTAATATATTTTACTGGCTGGTCTGCGACCTAAGCATAAGAACTAGACCCCTTCCTAGGGTTTGTCATATCTGTTGAATGATAAAATCCTTGCTTAGGCATCTTTTAAGGATGCGTTGCAGGGGATAGGTAATAGGAACATGGGTTTGGTGGATTCCAAACATTATAAGCCTATGGATTATGCAAAATATACCCCATCAGTTTGTTTTGGTGAAGAGGTGGTGCAATTTGAAACTTTGTTCCAAAAGAATGGTTTGATTTGCATATTCAACTTATGTGCGGACCTACCAACACTTCATTCTGAATTTCCAAGAATTGGGGTTCCATTATGGCGGGTAGGATGAATATATATCCTAGTGCTCGTGGTTTTTTCATAGTTGCATTTGCTGAAACTTTGGATAGGGATCTTATTTTTGGAAAAGTTTGGGAATTTGAATCCCATATGCTATTGATGAAATCATGGTTCTCTTTGTTTAACCCGGTATCGATACTTTCCAAGTTAAGCCGGTTTGGATCCATCTACCTTATTTACCCCTCCAATTTTGGTTGGAGAGCTTCTTAACCTCTATTGGTAACACTTTAGGAAATGTTTGGCTATTGATCCAAAAACTGAATATTTTGAGCATATAATGTATGCTAGAATCTTTGTTGATATGGATACTTCTATAGATTTCCCTGCCACTATTGAACTCAAAGTTAAAGATAAAACTTGGATACAAAATTTGGACTATGAAGGGTTTCCCTTTAGGTGTATAACATGCTTTTCTCTTGGCCATTTATCATTGTCACTTGGAAAGAAAACATGTTAAAGACATAAGCTCTTGGTGGAAGAATTCTAATCCTAGACACCTGGTTGTGAATGACCTTTGATTGTGATTCTGACTCTAAATCTAAGAAATCAGTTGATCCAGAAAAGGAGGAAGTGCAACAAGTTAGAAATAATGACGTGAATTCTTTATCAGGGTCCCAAAATATCAAGAAGCAAATTGAAGTTATGATTCTAATCCATAATAATGAAAATGAAAATCAAAATATGGAATAGGTTGGACAATTGTGAGTAGGAAAAAGAAAGGGACTATCTCTCCCCTTAAGATGCAGTTAAGATCCAAAGGGAAGGGGTCACAATGTTGAGATAGTTGTTGGTTTTGTTTGTTGTTGTTAGTTTGATGTTCTTGTTTGTTTGGTTTCTTTGTGCCATTGGAAGAGGCTGCTACATTTGTTCCTCATGTCTTATCTTTTTCTCCACCTTTTGTATGGGGTAGGGTCCCCTTAACCCTCCTTTACCTATAATCCAAAAAATCTATATTTTGTAACCCCACCATGAATGAGATGGTCCTTATTAAAGTGAAATTGAGGTTTAACACTCCTTATATGTGGAATAATCCATTTGATCTCAAATTTAATGAGGATATGATTTGAGATTATTTCTTTAGGAATATGAATAGGTTGAAGATATTATTGTTTGTATATAAACCTCTTTCATATTTTTCATCACCCATTGGATACATTCTTTGGAGGTTAGAACAAATGAACCATGGAGAAGCTATTGAGGTAACTTGATTATGGCATTTGGGATACGAAACCCTAATTTACAAGGATAACAAATCAATATTCCATGTTTCTCTTACACACCAAACAATTATGAGGATATTATTTTATCTGCTTTTTTACTCAATCATGTTGGAATAAACACATATGATATGATTGATAGATAGTAGTGAGTCAACAAAACATGTCCCAAAATTTGTCAAATTATAACTTTGATTTCATTAATTAAAAAAAAAAATAGTCCTTATTTTAATAAATTAAAAAAAAAAAACAATTTGATTTGAACAAAAATAGAATGAGAACTTTTCTAGAGATAACCAAAATCGGGGCTCCATGTTTTAAGTTAGAAATGTTTTTTTTATTAGTGGCAAATAGTTTTTATGAAAGGGACTATACCCTTGTACATAAAAGGCCCAGAAGCTGGATGTGCCCAAGCGAGCAAAAGAACAAAAGATCAAAATCAACAAGGACGCAAACAGGAATATATCCTACCAATACCAGCACAAAAACCCACAAAACTCAGTGAGTAAACAACAACAAAGTAAAAGAACAACGCCGATGAGAACAGTTGCATCCAACCTAAGTGCATCGGTCGCACCCCCCCCACGGAAACCACGATATGATTTTCTACTAACAGTGCTCCACTCCGCATTGTTTTCGTCTTCCACATCCAGAACCACTTCTAAATTGCCTTTTAACTTAGGTGAATCAAAATTTGGATCCCTCGCCTCCAAAGTCAACAATGCTATCTTTTCACCTGAACTGTCCTTCGTCCTTTCTCCACGGTTCATTTTAGCATTTAAAAGTCTTTGTTTAGGATCTTTATTAGAGATTCTCTGTCGGTTCATTTCCAAGCATTTCAGACGCAAAATTTGCCGCAGAGTACGATCCAGTTTCCCATTCAGAGGATTCACTATCATCTTTGTTTGACGCGTGAGCAATTTTTTTGGGTTTTCCGCTCCTTCTCCGCCATTTCAGTCTATCCTACGTGGGCAGAGGGATCACCACGCAGTGCTTCGGCCAGACCCAGTTTGGACGGGCCAGACTCACCATTGTTGCAGTCGCCTTTGTTCAGTGGGCAAGGGATCTCTTCGTTGATGACCTGCTCCTCCTCGCAGTTGTTTCTCCTGCCTATTCCATCCACTGCCCCCATTGTACATGTGCACAGTTTGGCTTGGAATTTGACCTTCCAGCAATTGGGACAAACCAAACCGTGGTCGTTAGGAATTATGCTCTGCACAAAGCGGCCGGTGGGGAAGATAGTATGATGTTCTTTGGGAGAATGCCCCCACCTCCATGCTTAACGTATAACTTTGCTCTTACAAGCACCTTACGGCTTTTTTGCGAGTTCCAAGGAGATTAACTCTCCCATTGAGGCGGCTTATGTCAAGTAGGACTTCGTCCTCCCAAAATTCCACTTTGGAAGAGCCGGCAGAGATATCCAAATGGGAAACTCTTTGATTTGAAGAGAAACCCACGGCTTCCATGACTTGAGATCCGGGTAGCTCTTCCAAACATCGAGGGCTACGTTGAGAACCTTAACCATCTCTTCTTCCTTCGAAAAATTGAAAAGAAGGGTGCTATTGGGAAGAAGCGATGATATCTACCCAACAACACCATTAAGTTAGAAATGTTACACTAGAGAATCATTAAGATTTTGGTATTTAGACTCTATTTGTATCAACCATATAATGGATAAACAATATTTGTTTTAATGTTTTAATAAGTATGTGAAATTTAATGCTACTTTGGGTAATGATAATAGTGTGTTTTGCAATGAGTAAAGGGATTCAATATTCTAACTAAATGTGTGAAAAAAATCTTCTATATGTTTAGTATGTTCTAAATATGAAACAAAATTTGATTAAAATCAAAGAATCTATTTAGAAAAAGAGTATATATTACCATTAAAAACATTAATACATAATTTTGGATTATTTTCTAGGAAATAGACTCATGAATGAGTTCCAAATGAAAAATATGCTAATGTTTCCACTTTGAGGATCCAACTAAAATTGTTTGAAAATTCTATCTACTCATTGTAGTAAGTTCTGCAAATTCTCACACAAGCATAGTGGTCAAACAACCCCATATACTTGGTGTAGAGATATTTAGTGACCCATAATGTTTTTTTATTTTCTAGACACACATTACTCTATCAAATAATATCTTCTCATGCACAAAACTATAGTAAAATCATGCCATATAGCCTCCTCCAGCATGACGTTTTTTAATCAAAATAAAATTTAGAATGTTAGGTCAAATGCCTTATAATGATCTAGCCACAGTGATACTTCAACACTTAAATAACCATGTATAAATATCATTTAGACTCAAATGTTCACAGATCCAAGCTATGTCAAAATGTCATTAGAAAACTTTGGAAAAAAGCACGGTATGTTGTCATTGTCATGAACCATATAAAAACCTATGGCAAAAAATTATATGATCGGGACTCAGTAAATAAAAAATAATGGGTTTGGTGGGATCATTGCTCTCATGACCAAAACCTTGGTATCCCTCGTTTGATCCTTTGAAGGACTCTTTTGATAATCTTCCAATGTGGGTCAAAATACCAGGCCTCCCTTGCAAATTTGGAATGATCCATGTCTTTAAGACACAAGTAATGCATAGGGGTAGTTTAAAAACAAGATGATGACCCCTCTTACAATTACCATACCACTTATTCTCAAATCGTAGTTTATTTAGATGTATCCAAATACCTACCACTGCAGATTAATCTTCAGATCGTGAAAAGAACATGGATACAATCGCTTGACTAAGACACATTTTTTTCGTTGTCATCAATGTTTTGAATATGGAAACTCTAAGCATAAGAATGGGTCTAAAATATCTTGGTGGAAGGATTTTGTTCCTTCTCACCTTAGCGTTAGTGCCCCCACTGATTTTTTTGAGGACGCATCTTCTCCTTCTTCTGAAAAGTGCCCTTAAAGGGTTGTATCTACTTTTTTAAATGATAATATTCCTCCTCAAAAGTCTCCACAAATATCCCAAACCTTGATGCCTAATCCTAAATACTTTCTTGGGATTTCTAGGAGAGGGAAACCCATTCCTATGCTTCTAAGAATTTATTTTAGCCAATCAATTCTATTGAAGTTTATTTACTATGTGGGCTTAAATATGATGACGAAAATAACAATGATGATAGGATGATTGTACAAAATAAGAAATGATATTCTTTTAGGAATCCCTCAACTTCATTGCAAAAAAATTTTCCTAGGTCACAATATACTTATTTAGGATGACATTCTTCTTATTGTGTATGTGTTGTTGTTTTCTACCATCTTTGATGTTTTTGATGGTGTAGGGGAGATGTTTTCGGTTTATAGTATTTTTATGTGCTTATGTAATTTTATGGGCATTGTGGCATTTCCAATATAATAGGAAGAGTCCTTGTTAGAAAACCCTCCTTTACCAATATTTAAAAAAATAAAAGATTAAAATTGGCTATAAAACCTAATATTTGGGAACCTAATTTTTGTAACTTTGAATCTTCTAAATATAAATAACTTTGGTATTACCACTCCTAGAAAAAAGAAAACAAATATGTGAAGGGTTTGTTTTAACAAAACAACATCGATACTCATTCCCAATGGGAGAGTTACTCAGGAAATGGTACCACTAGATATTGTTTACTTTCATTTCTATGTGAAACAGTAAACACCCTCGACTTATGGGGCTTTTTGTTTTTTTCTAAATTCATTTTTAAAGAAAGAGTACACGGGTCTACTTCCTAAAGTAAAAATATAAAATTTTATCATATATCACATATTGAAGGATGTAATTGAGAAGGAGAGAAGGCACTATATCAATATTTTGATGATAAAAAATGTAGCAAATATATTTCCATTACTTTTGTAAAATTTTTCAAAGATCATGAAATATAAAATAAATTCACTTCTACATATACACATGTTATTTAAAATTTTGTATAAAGGAATAACGACACCATGGTGGACATGAAGAGGAGCATGTTAAAGGGAAATATTTTATGTTATCCAAATTTTCCCCTTAGGCAAAATTGGACAAACATGACCTTGCACACTGAGAAATTGGAGGGATCATTTGGCCATGGGAGCTCACATTTCGATTTCGATCGGTCGGAGTTGAAGGTGGGCTTAACAATGGAAAATTTTTTTGAGAGGCAAGAAATGGAAGGGTGGTTCAACGACAAGCTCGCATGCGGGGACCTTGAAGGAAGCTCAAAGTCAAGCTAAGAGAAAAATGGGTTAGGGTCCAAAGTTCAAAGTTTTCATAATTCGAGAGGTTTTATAGTTGAGTTGCGGCGGATGAGAAAAAAACAAGAAAAGGCCCAAAAGATGGAAACCACGAAGTCCAAAAAGGCTCAGGGGTTTTCGAGGTCAAAAACATCGTAGATACGGTATGGTGGAGTCTGCACTCTAAAGTCTAAATTTTGGACTTTAGAGGTTTCGGAGGTTTCATGTGCCCAAATGGATGAGAAGTCCCAAACCCCGGAAACTTGAAGTCCCAAAAATCCCGAAAATGTAAAGGTCCAAAACCCGAAGTCCGAATTTCAGACTTTGGGGTTTCAACATTTCAAAACCTTAAATCACAGAATACAAAAGTCATAACTCAAAGTCAAAACATGATGTACAAATTTTGGACTTAGAGGTTTCAAAGGTTTCGCAAACTCAAGTAGATGAATAGTAACTAGACCTCGAAATTTAAAAGCCCAAAGTTCGAATCCTAAAATTATGAAATTTTAGATTTTGGAGGTTGCGATGCAAGTTTGGAGTCTTGAAAAAGAGGAGCTAACCACTCATTTATTGCAGAATGGCACCCCCATCTTTAGATGGCCATAAATTTTGATTTGGAAGTTTGGATTTGAACAAAATAGGAATAAGTACTTGAAAATGAAGAAACAAATCTTGCCATTTTAGAGGGTGTTCCCGGTGTTTCTCACCTACCCAAATGATGAGATATGGGCTTCCTTTCTTCCCCAACAAGGAAAAGTACATGGAGGTATGGGTTTTTTAGTGGCACCCATCATTGTTGTAGGTGATTTTAATGCATTTTAGGGTGGTTGAAGCAAGATTTCAATTTCTTATCTCTCCCTTCTCTCATTCTTCCTATATATTGTAAGGTGAGGCTCATTATAAAAGGTTGTACACTTGGTATATGCCCCTACTTTCTTCTTATTTCCTATAATAGATTTTGTGGAGATTCCAAACCTCCCTACTAGACATTGTAATGTAAAATTTGTGCCTTTGGCCCTAAATGTGATGTATTGTATCAACTTTGAGAGCAATAAAATCAGATTTGTGGATGTTTCAAACCCTCTTATATGTTCTATTGCATCTTTTTGATCTTTCATTACATGTAAGGTTATTGTGTATTTTGTGTTTTCATTGCAAGATTCTAGTTGTGTTGTGTTTATTGTGCAGGTTGTTCAACATCCTTCTTCGTGCATCGGGCTCCCTTAGAGTAGGTTTTAATTTTCATGCATTTTATCTAACATTGTATCCTTGGGAAAGCATTAGATTAGTGTTAGATTTGTAACTCTCTGCACTTTGGAGTAGTTGGCACTAGGATAGGATAGGAAGTCAGATTTCTCGGAGGGTTATCCCGATTGTAAAGTCCCACACTTTGGGATAACTCCATGTTTGACGAATCATCTTGATGCCTCAACATTCACTTGCAAGCTATCGAGTCTTTGTGATTTTCCCACAACAATTTCCAAATGACCGTCGAGAATGAGGTAATAAAACTACAAAGTATACATAATCATTATATAATTAACTAAGAGTGAAAATAATTTGATTCTATAAGAATCATGGAAAGAAAGAAATCAAAATTTTTCACACAATAGAATGTTTGAATGTTTTTCTTATGCACATGTCTCAAATGAATTGAGAAATATATTATATGATAAAGGAGAGAAATGTATTTTTGTAGAACATGATGACAATACCAAGGCATACAAGTTGTAAAATCCAACATTAAAAACGGGCATAATTAGTCTAGATTTCTAATTTGTAATAAACAAAGCATGTGATGAAATTATAGAGAAATAGTGAGTATTGATCCATCTTTACTATAATAAGATAACGAAGAAGTAATTACTGTAGGAATTCCCTCGGTTGTGCATACTTCCATACCTAGTCAAGTTGAATAATGTGGTCATAAAATGAAACCTCAATCAAGAATAATGATCCTCATGGATTGAACAAAACACTCCAAGTCAACAATAAAATCAAGAAGAAGAAATATATATAACATCGACAAGCATTTACGGTATAGGAACATTAGGTGATGTTGGTGCTCAATTTAATCTCACCTTGTTCATTCAAAAACGTCTCAGTCCGCATGGTTTGAAGTTTTCTTTGTCTCCCTGTATGGATTCGTGAAAGATTTTTCTTTCATTTGGTTGCCATGATCAATCCTTTCCTTTGGTCGAGGATCACATTGAGTCTAGATATTTTCTTCCATTCCTCTATCCATGAGAAAGAATTTGTAATTTGGGCGTAAACTCAGGTTTTCCCCCTTCCTTTTTTTTTCCATAGTCATGTTTTCCCTATCAATTTTTGTCCCAACATATGTGGAAACGTGGTCCTTTCTGATTGGATGTGGCCCGATGGGTCTTTTTGGTGAAATTTTCCACTTTTGTCACATTTGTAAAAATACCAAATTGGCCCCGTGGCCCCGATAGCATCTAATTGGTTAATCAAAGCAAATATGAAGTGGCAGGGAAAAATTCTTACTTTGACCTTTGAAGGACACGTGGTAGTTTTTCATGTTACAAGTAGGAAGGTAGGTCGACGGAACATTTTGAAGTTTTTTTCCTCTTTGTACGAGGGAGAAAATTTATGAAATAACCCACAAATTCTCTGAGGCCCACATATAAAAGTTACAAGTGAGAGGTAGGTCATCGAGGCATTTTGAAACTCAAGGCCCGCTTCAAATCAAAACTTGTCCATGTGGAGGGTCGGCGCTCATCCGAGGATCTACCTCTGGATTCTACCTTAGCAGTTGCGCCAAGGAGACACGTGGAGGCTTCCGTTGGCTCCTCTCTATACTTATAATTTTCAAGAAACGTTCTAAGGCCTGGGACACGTGGAGGGCCCGCGCCTATTTGGGGACTGCCCCTATAATTTACTTTGAAAGAGCGCCGAAGGGAATCTCGAGAGGTTTCCACTGGATCCTGCCCATACTTAGAATTTTCAAGGGCCGAAGAAAATTTCTCAGATCCTAGGCACGTGGCGTCTTCCACTGGTCCTTAAACATTTTCAAAAAATTTGGTGGGCAAGACATGTCGTGAGCACCGTGCTTCTTTAGTCTCCGCTTTTGGGCACCATATCAAAAGTGCACCAAAGAGACATGTGGAGGCTTCCATTGGCTCCTTTTATATAGAGACTTTTCAAAGGCCAAAAGGAAATTTTATTGAGCCCAGGGCACGTGGAGAGCCTGCACTTGTTTGAGGTCCCACCTCTAAACATCATCTTTAATTTACGCTTGAATGAACACATGGAAGATTCCACTTGGTTCCTATTTGCACTTGGCCGACTCGGACTCGTAGTGCAGGTAATGTGGGATAATCCATGCATGGAAACTCATTTTAAGAGGCATGAATGCATGCATCCATACGAGGGCACTCATTTCTCAAAGTGTATTCTTGAGGGTGAAGAGGATTGCTTATCGAGACCAGCTATCTGAGCCACTGAAAATGATTGAAAAGGGGATTTATTGCATGAAAAAATAAAAGAATGATTAGAAGAACTGTCAAAAAGTTGGGGCATGGCATCCCAGTCATGGTTGAGGGTCGAGAAGCGTGATCGAGTTCATGATTTTCCACCTAGCGGCTTGGGTGTAAATTTGTTAAACATCACTTTCTGAGACAAATTGGTAACAAGAAAAGGATTCCTCGAATATTATTCTTTTTGGGTGGAAAATTTGGGATGAGTGAGCGAGTAAATTGTATAAATTTAATGAGGATACTCTTGCAAAAGGTTAGGGGTTTAATTCTTACGATAAAATTTGAGAAATCCCATCTTCCTGAGAGACCATCCGAGAAACCTGTTAATCTCTTATGTTTTAGATTTGATCGCGTCAAGATGGTTGTGAGTGTACAACCATTGACAATCTTTGAGACTGTTCAAGAAACTTTCCCCTGTTGATAAATCTAATAGATCTCAAATTAATCTGTGTTGATCTTGGGAAAAATTGTGTCTTCTTTTATTTCAGAATGTTTTCAAATGGTTTTGATGTTTTTTTGCAATATTATGTTAAAATCCCTCCGAATCACATAGGATCTTGTCCCTGTGATAGTTTAGTGGAATTTGTAATTTCATTATGAGAAGATCCTTCATCCTGTAATGAGATAAACAATTTAAAATCACTTTACTATCATTTTGTTGATAAAGATTGTCTGTAAGCCTTTGAGTGTATCTTAGGTGTGAGGAACCAGGGGTCTTTAATGTTTAATTGATTCTTTAGCTCGAGGCTTTGTGTTGAATTCTCAAAGATTTTGTGAAACCGTGCAGATCTGGGGCTCCATTGATGCACACCTTCTAGTTGAAGGAATATTTTGGCTATTCTGAAGCTTTTTGTTGTTAAGTTGTCCAATTTTTGTAAAGGTTCTCAAAGATCCGGTGAAATCAACTTCATCTTTCTTAATCCCCACCAAAATTTTCAAATAACCATCAATCCTACCGAAGTACCCCTATTTGTGTTGTGTATCCACAAATGAGAAAATTCTACTACCAAAATATACAGAAGCAAGTAGGTTTTAAGTGTCTTTAGTAACTGGAACCGTGTTCAAAAAATATCCCCATTCTTTAGAAGTGACAACTTGTGAGAGTTAAATTGTGGCGTATTGATCATATTTTCTCAAGGTTCCCAGGAAAATTGTGTAAAGAAGGATCTCTTTATGTCATTCACCAATAGAGGTTACAAAACGGGTCCTCTCACCCTGGTTGAAAGGCACGACCTAAAGTATTGAGGATAGATCAAATCCTTAATGAAGGTGCTATCCATTTATCCAACGTCTTAGTGACAAAGAGCCAATGAATTTCCTCCCGCTCTACAAAATGAATCATAATATGATCAGTTTGTCTCTAAGTGTCTTGCTAAATTTGTGATGTTGCTCGGCCTCCAAGGGAGAATCAATTTATATGCCACCACCTTTTTGGCACCGTTTCGGGGAGTTTTTACCAATGTGTACACATACAGAGCCCTTGTAATGTTTCTTACATGATCTAAGTGCAAATACGTTGTTTAAACGTCATCTTGTGTTGAGATTTGTAAGAATTGTGTGAAGTTACATGTTTTGTGTGAAATATTTCCAATTTCTATTGGTTATTTCACTAAATTTATATCATCGGTGGTAAATCTTTGGTAGAGGAAGATCAAATATGCTAAGCTTTGCAGGATTTAAGTGTTGATAGATATTTGACAAGTCATTTTTAGTGCATTTGCACAACTAAGGTGAAAATACTTAGTGGTGACTCGGTGTTGATAAATTTTGATAAATACTAGTGCCTTAACTTTGTATTAAGTGAAATATTTCACTAATATTTCCAAAGATGGAATGAAGAAGATATTTCTTCACTAAAGACCCTACCAACAATTTGTTTCTAGGCCCGGGAAAGACAAATTCGGAAGGAAGTCGAAAAATAGTTGGAGATCAGGAATTAATAAAGGAGTTCTCCATTGTGGAAAGAGATCAACGTGCGGTTGAGGATTACCATTCTTCTTCAAGTGATTCTGAATTAGGTAATATTTATATAGAATTGAATTCTCCAACTGGAGAGGGGCCTTCATTTGTGTTTGATAAGTGTGCTTCTCAGTCGACCCTGTATTTTCCAAAGTTGATAAGGTTTTCCATGAAACAGAGTCTTTAGAGGACATTCATTTTGAAAATTATACTCTGTGTTCCAAAGACCCCTTGTCCCTCATCATTCTATTTCTTCGTAAGATCACCCCCTCAAGGCAATATGGCCCAACCTCCACCTAGACCTCCATTTGTTGTCAACACTTTTGGACCTATAGATTTTAGAGGTATGGTGGATATCCAAATGTAGTGCCACAAGATGTTACAAAGCAATTTGCCTAAATTTTAAGGAAATAATTCTATCACTAGCGATCAACATTTAAAACTTTTTGTCAATATGATGGAAGACTTTGAGATTGAATTTGAGGATGTGTATATAAAATTGTTTATTCATACTCTTGAGGAGGATGCACGTGACTAGTATAAGTATTTGTCGAGATAACTTAATGTATTCATGGACGAGAAATGAAAAATTCTTTTAGATTGTAATATGTGAATAAAGATGAGATCCTAGGTTTCTTTTGTCTAAATTTGAAAATATTAAGAAGAATCCTAATGAATCTATTCATGAATTCAATACAAGGTTCAATAAGACCTGAATAGGCTACTGTAATCCACGAGGCCAAGCGATGTTTTCTGTGCGATAAAATACTCGATGCTTTTGACAAGAAGGCTACCTATTATTTAAAGGAAAAAAACCACCGGAACATTGAGGCATGCCTTCACCATGGATTTGCAGATTGAAAAAAATATCAAAGCGAGTTGGTAAGCCTCCTAAGAGGAAGGTATCAAGTTGATCAATCCAGAGAAGCCTCGGTCAAGTAAGTCTATGGATCTAGAAGAGGTTCCCAAGATCAGCACAAGACATAAGGTCAAGAAAGATTTAAAAATCATCCGAGAGGTGATCATAGATTAGATGACGGGAGTAAAGGTCCCATGTGATCGGGAAATAGAAAGCCCTGACCCTAGGAAAATAGATTGGTGCTTGATCCTTTAGCTACTGATTTTTCTGTGGAAGAGGTCCATGATTTGGAGTGGTGTGATAGATGTTTCTGCCCCATTCCCATGTGATGAAGAGAAATAAGTTAAGGAATATGATGATGATGAGACGGATGATGATGCATGCATGATGGATTGCTATACAAGTTCACAAAAAGGGGCAACCTCAACTGAGATGATAAGTGCTAGAATTGATGCTGACTTTTGGGATTGCATTCATTGCGTATTACCTCTTCCTCCCACTCATACTTTTGAAATTGATATGGTACAAGCTTTTTAGTTTCCTAATAATGATTTTGAGTACTTAAGGGCATTACTATTAAAAAAGTATGATGGAGGAATTCCTTCAGAAGAGGATAGACAGTTGTTAATGAATGCAACATTTTCCCAAGAAAATGAATACAATACCAAGAGGAAGGTTACAAAGGGTAGGCCCCAGGCCAAACCAAAGATCTTAGTGCTTACCAATATCCCTAAGGAAAGCCCTAAAAGGATGCATATGGAAAATGCTTTGTCACCCCAAATAAAAATTATGTTCCTCCCCATGCTCATACTATGAAAAATCCCATGCCATCAGATGAATTTTTAAACCTTCCTTCTAATCTTGCCTTACCCAAATATGTTCCTTGTGACATAGCCCAAATCTTGAGTCGAGATCAAGATTACTGTTCATATTGTTGAATTGCTTAGAATCCCTGAGCATAAGAAGATGTGTTTGAGTATTTGGGGCTTAAGGAAGAAAATGTCACCCAATGTAAAAATGTAAACAATGTAGAGTTTCCTCCTGCCATTGTAGAATTAGAAAAACCACAAGCATTGGAGGAGTTGGGTGAACCATCTGATTATTAAAGATAGGTACATTACATAAGCGCATGTTTGAATCAAGAGCTTCATGTAATGTAATGCCTCTTGAGGTCATGAATGATATGAATATCAAATTAACAATAGCTTATAGGAAATGTACTACCTAGTGGATTTAAAAGAGGAGCCGATGTAGTAGGATGTGTCAAAGGCTAGGATGTGTCAAAGGCTTAGATGTGTAATTGGCGGTGTATCCTGGAAAGACTTAACCTTGAATGTAGTAATTGTGGATTGTCTTGCTCAGTGGGGAATGTTATTATCCAGAAAGTGGGCAGCTAGTGTGGGTGGAAGTGTGAAAATGGACATGTCTTATGCCACTATGCCAATTGAGGGCAGCTTTGTGAATTTATATGGTGAGAAGAAAATGTTACATCTCATTGAGGACCCTAACAATGCTTCTTATGAAGTATTATACACAGATGTCGATGTCGGTAACTTCATGGGCTATGCTGATTTTAAGGAGAATAAAATTGATGAGTGCAAGTCTCCTGAGTAGGTTGGTTCTCTTTAGACCCTGATATTTCTAATTCTGGTAATGGTGTTGGTATTGTCTTAATATCTCTAAGCTAAGAGGAGTTTAATTTTTCTTTTAAACTCAATTTTGAGTGCACAAACAATATTGCTAAGTATGAAGCCTTGCTCTTGGGTCTAAGGATTGCATCAAAATATGGTATTAGAGACATTGTTGTTAAAGGAGATTTAGAGTTGATAGTCAAACAAGTCGAGAAAGTTGTATGCTAAAAAGAATCAAAGAATGAGGCAGTATAGGCATGCGGTTTGGGACTTCATCGAAATGTTTGAATCTTTCAATATAATACATCATGATATGAGCTATAATCTTTACATGTGAGACAAATTGGCGTATTGGGACGAAAGTTTGAAAATTATACAATGTCTCCCTATTGTGAATATGATGTTGAAATATTGACCAAGATATCTGTCCTTGACAATATCAAGCACTGGAAGGTATTTGAAGATGATGCTCAAGTCCAAATGTTTTTGCAAAATAAGGGAGAATTTGCCCAATCAAAGTGTAGATTGGGAACCAATGGTTTGTGTAGCTGAAGGAAAAGATAATTTATTTGGTAAGGACATTATTGAGTTGAAGACTATGAAATATCCCTTGTAGGATACCACTTAAAAATGCACAAATTATATGAAGATTGCAACAAAGTAAAATTTTTGATTTTTACAGAAAATGACCAGCTAGGACAGCGAATGGTATTTAATTGATAACTCACAAAATATTTTCCCAAAGTGCATGAAAATTTGAGGGAAGCCTGCAATAATAATAATAAACACTAGAATTTTTTTGGAATTTTTGGAATAATATATTGGTGCCGAGAAAATTAATGCATTCCTTAGACAAGCTGGAACTCTTCTAAAATTTGTAACTCTCCAAATACATGAGCATAAATTATGAGAATTTGGAGATAACATTGACAAATACGAGGATATGATAACTCAACCTTCAAATCTGAAAGTGGCTAAGCTGGAAAACCCTCCAAATAAAGGTTGCAAGTCACCTTGCTTGGAAAAAGGGCTGGAAACAGATGGAGGAACCTTCAAAGTGATGGTAAGCCCTGCCCTAATGGCTGCGTAAATATGATCTGGGACCCTTATGATTATCTTCCCCCAAATGCCCCAAAAATACTCAAACCCTTCCTCTAAACCAGCTGATAATATCTACGTAACTTTGCCTTGAAAGAGACTCCAAAATGACAGACTAGGGTAGATATATCACTCCGAAGAATTCCCTGCTAGCTAGGGATGAGTCTCTCACCACCGAAGCTTGGGTCCTGTGGGATTTCACTCCACAAGCTATAGATGTGCAAACAAAAGTTTCACGTGAAGGATGATAAAATGTATGCAATAAAAGTGCCTTTCCTTTCTCTTCCGGCTCCTTATATACTTCTCCTCGGCAAACAAACCCCACTAACCCTAGGTGCATTTCATTCCATGGAGGGGGCCAATCAAATAAAAGTAATTATAGTTAATTTTTCCTTTTTGAGTCGCCATGGTCCAAATGTGAACCACAAACACAAAACTTGGATATTAGAACCACGGGGCCCCTTCCCAAAAGCTCCTAGCGTCACACCCCTTAGGTATGACCACGGTTTGGACTCAAATTTTCCCTTGGGCCTTTAAGCATAGGAAAGGGGACATTACAGAAAGGGGACATTACAGTCCTCCCTTCCCAAATTTTCTTGTCCTCAAGCAAATGCAAATTAGGATGCTGCAAAATCTTCTCTCCCTCCCAAGTAGCATCCTCAAGTGGTAGTCCTTCCATCGCACCAAATACTTGGTGATTACTTTGCTCCTGAGCCCCCTCTGTCTCTCTTTAATAATGGATTCTAGTTCCAGCACCAACTTCCCTTCCTCATCTAGTGGCGGTAACTCTGTAGATGGTACAATATGCGGTCGAGTGCCTTCTTAAGGCATGAAACATGGAAGATATTTTGTATCTTCTTTGTGCTTTGGTAGCTCTAGCTTATATGTAGCTGCTCAAACTCGACAAACTACTCAAGACGGACCATAAAATTATGGTTTCAATTTCTCGACACCCTTTTTCTTCAGTGAGGATTGCCTATATGGTTGTAAACATAGGAATACTAGATTCCTAACCTCAAAAGACCTCTCTATCCTGTGTCGATCTGCATATACCTTCTATTGATTATGTTCCTTCTAAAGATTCTCTTTGAGAGCCTTCAGAATATCTTGGTTCTCCTGTAACCAATCTCGAGCTTTAGGAGCTCGGCTATCTAGTAATACCAAATCTACAAATGTCTGGCATCGTACCCATATAAGGCTCGAAAAGGGGTCATACCTATGCTCATCTGGTAGGTGGTATTGTAGTAATACTCACCCATGTGTAACCATTTAATCCATGCCTGCTGGTGTCCAGTCACATAACTCCGCAAGTAGCCTTCTATCCACTTATTGACTATCTCCATCTCGCCCATCTGTCTGTGGGTGGTAGCCGATCTAGGAGTCAACTCGTACTTGCTAGTCTTAAGATCTCGTGCCAAAAAGTGCTCATGAATATCTTGTCCACATCCTTTGACAATATTTCTAGGCAACCCATGTAGCCTAAAAATACCAATATAGAAGATCCGGGCCACATCCCGCCTCGTGCCCCCTTGGGTAGGGAAAAGAAATGAGCATACTTAGTTAAGCGATCAACTACAACATAAATTAAGCTATGCCCATGCACCAAGGGAAGCCCTATGATAAAGTCCATAGATATGCTTTCCCATTTTTGTTTGAGAATGGGGAGAGGCTGAAGTAATTTTGATGGGAAAGAACACTCAGATTTGGTTTCTTTGGAAAACCATACACTCTCTGACATGATTAAGGACATCATCCTTTATCCCCTTCCATGAAAATCTCTACTGATGAACTGTGTATATTTTGAAATACCCAGGATGTCCAGCTAGTGGTGTATCATGTACTACTTGAAGGATCTTCTCCTTCATTTTGGATCCTGGTACAAGGAAAATCCTATCCCTGTAGAAAATGAGATAATCCACTACTTTGTATCGGTCATCTGTATAATTCCATCCATGATCTTGCATGCAAAATGATTTTTGGAATACTCAATAAGTATATGAGCTTTCTAATTTTCCAAAATCTCGGACATAGAACTAAGCATAGAAGTGAGGTAAGGCCTCCTAGATAAAGCTTCGGCAACAATATTATTCTTACCTCTAGTATACTCTATGTCAAAGTCATATGTTTTTACCTTGTTCACCCATCTTCTTTGGCGATTGTTGATCTCTTTCTATCCCAAGAAGAACCTCAAACTGTTGTGATCCATATGAACCAAAAATTTTCTACCCACATGGTATTATGTCGAATTTGGACAAAGCATGCATAATGGCCAACATCTCCTTGTCATAAATTAAATAATCTCTCTCCACGTGTTTCAATTTCTGACTCTCATAGGTGATGGGATGCCTATCTGTATGTGAACTACCCCAAAACCCTCTCCGATGCATCACACTCTAGAATGAATGGGTAGGAGAGTAATGCAGTGATGCGAGGATGGGACACGAACTCATAACCTCCTTGAGGTGATAAAAAAACTTGTTGTCTTTGCTGCGTCTAACCAAGCAAAATTCCCTTTCTTGGTCAAATCGGTCAATGGAGCAGATCAACCGAGAGAAATTCTTCACAAACCTCTAGTAGTATGTGCACAAGTCCATGAATCCTCTCAATTGTGTCAATGTCCTAGGTGGCGGCTAATCCGGGATTTTCCGTATCTTCTCTTTATCCACCTTCACTGTACCCCCACCAATTACATATCCCAAGCATAGAAGTTTGGTCATGTCAAACTCACACTTAGAGCCTTTCACATATAACGAATTGGATTCTAATATCCCCAATATCTCGCCTTGGTTCCACGATATGGTCCACCCAAGTCTTGCTATAAACTAAAATATCATCAAAGAAAACTAATACAAACTTTCGCAAGTGGTGGTTAAACACATGATTCATGTAAGACGGGATGTAGCTGGAGCATTAGACAATCCGAAAGACATCACCAAGAACTCAAAGTGACCGTAATGGCATCGAAAGATTTCTTATGCACATCTGCTCCCTACCTTTAATCGATGATATCTAGAATGCAAATCTATTTTCAAAAATAGATTACACCATGTAGCTCGTCCAACAACTCATCAATGTGTGGTATGATATACTTGTTCTTTATTGTCTTCTTATTCAAGGCACGATAGGCCATACACATCCACAGTGGTCCCATCCTTCTTCTTCACCAATACCACCAAAGAAGCAAAAGGGTGGAACTAGGTCTAATATGCCCCATACCAATGAGCTCTGTATAGTCTTCTCAATTTCATCCTTCAATAATTTGGGGTGATGGTAAAGAGAATTAACCACCGGTCTAGCATCATCGAGCTCAATCACATGCTCTAATACCCTATTTGGAGGTATGCACGGAGGTATGTCACCAAAAATTGCACTATGTTTGTCCAATAAGCCCCGTATATCAACATGGTTATCTGCTTTATCCATCCTTTGATTTCTTGATCGAAATCAAACAATGTAATTCCCTATCCACCCCATTGTGCCTATAGATCCTCTCAATCCTCTTGGTTGTAACAACTCGGGGTGCCCCTGAAGATAAGCCCCTCAAGATCACATTCCTCCCTTCGGACTTAAACTTCAGCTCCATCATCTAGAAGTTAGTCGAAACTCACCAAGGGAATGGAGCCACTGTACCCCAAGCACTATGTTGGTCTCTCTAATACCAAAAATATAGAAGTCATTGGTAACTGTATAGTTACCCATCGTGATGCTAAATTGGGCAACTGTTGTTGTGTGCATCTCATATAACCTCTATTGGTTATAACCATGTTGAAGCCCTCAAATTCCTCTGTCTGTAACCCCCACCTCTCAACCAATGAGGCATCAATAAAGTTGTTGGTTGCCCCACTATCAATGAGTACCACCACTCGTTGTCCCTGCAAAACTCCCCTAACTCTGAATGCCTTGTACCTTAGGGTACTAGACAAGGTGGTGATATTCTCCGAGAGGAAAAGTCTTGCGATCTGCTCAACACGTACCTTATCTAATGCCTCATCATCATCATCCTCTAATCCTGTGTGTCCAAATCCTAGTCACCATCACTTTCCTCAAAGAGATCTTTGAATTGGGCCCTCCCTCTACCCTTGCAATCATGTGCTAGAGACCAAGGGGTGCGGAAATCGAAACATAGTTTCATTCACCTCAATTCCTCCCTATCATCACTAGATCCGAATGGTCTCTAGGCATGTATCTTTCCTATGTGGAGGTACCTTCGGCTACAAAGCCCTCACTTCAAGTCTAAGTATGTCTTCAACTTCTACACCCAAGACTATGTAGTACACTTCTTAGAACCATCAAAATGTGGAACAAAATCTGTCCCAACCTCCTTTGCATCTCTAGTACCTGCATGCCTAGTAATCTCTCCTAGGCCTGTTGCCAATCTTCATTTTTAATATTCTTGGAATGGCATGTTGTCACAAAAGCCATCACTTAAGGTATGGTACCTTTTCCAACAATACTCCTCATCTACAATATCCCCGGTTTGTCATACCTATAAAAATCTAGATCCTTCAAGAAAGAAGGTTTGTGAAACCCCGGATGCCTAGTAGAGGAATGGGGGACCGCTATCTGAATGTGCACCCTCACCTATTTGAACATGTTGTCCCCTATTTCTATTTTATCCTCTTTCTGCATGAGTATTAAATATTTCCTATGCTAATCTCTCATTGATTTACCTCAAATAGAGATTGGTAGTCTCCTGCTGCTTTACCATGTTGGTGAACAATTGTTTCATCAGATCTACCCCTATATCCTCACTTGTCTCTGTCCCCCATCTTTCAATCCCAACAGGATGGAGAAACAACTACTCTGATACCATTGAAATATCCCTTGTGGGATACCACTTAAAAATGCACAAATTATATGAAGATTACAACAAAGTAAAATTTCTGATTTTTATAGAAAATGACCAGCTAGGACAGCGAATGGTATTTAATTGATAACTCACAAAATATTTTCCCAAAGTGCATGAAATTTTGAGGGAAGCTTGCAATAATAATAATAAACACTAGAAAAATTTTTTTGAATTTTTGGAATAATATATTGCTGCCAGAAAATTACAGCGTGCCCTAGACAACTGGAACTCTTCTAAAATTCGTAACTCTCCAAATACATGAGCATAAATTATGAGACTTTGGAGATAACATTGACAAATACAGGATATGATAACTCAACCTTCAGATCTGAAAGTGGCTAACTGGAAAACCCTCCAAATAAAGGCTGCAAGTCACCTCGCTTGGAAAGGGGTTGGAAACTGATGGAGGCACCTTCAAAGTGATGCTAAGCCCTGCCCAAATGGCTTCCGTAAATCTGATCTGGGACCCTTCTGATTATCTTCCCCCAAATGCCCCCAAAAATCCTCAAACCCTTCCTCTGAACCCACTTTGATAATATCTCTGTAACACTGCCCTGAAAGCGGCTCCAAAATGACAGACTAGGGTAGATCTCTCACTACCAAAGAATTCCTTGCTAGCTAGGGACGGGTCTCTCACCACTGAAGCTAGGGTCCCTATGGGATTTCACTCCACAAGTTGTAGATGTGCAAACAACAGTTACACATGAAGGAGGATAAAATGTATGTGACAAAAAGTGCCTTTCCTTTCTCTCCTAGCTCCTTATATACTTCTCCTTGGCAAATGAGCCCCACTAACCCTAGGTACATTTCATTCCATGGAGGGGCCAATCAAATAAAAGTAACTATAGTTACTTTTTCCTTTTTGAGTCACCATGGTCCAAAAGTGACCCCCAAACACAAAACTTGGATATTAGAACCACGCCGCCCCTTCCCAAAACCTCTCAGCATCCACAACCCCTTGGGTATGACAACAGTTTGGACTCAACTTTGGCCTCTGGGCCTTTTGGCGTAGGAAAGGGGACATTCTGAGAATAATACTATTCTTAGAGGGTTGGTTGCACTAGAATAAAGTTTTGAAAATGTTGCATTGTCAACAAAATCATGTTAGCCTCGAGAGATGTTGAAGAATATGACTTGGGCAAAAAGGATAAACCTAGGAGAATATGGCTAGGTAGTAACTTGAACAAAGAAGAAAAACAGTCATATGTCCAATTGCTAAAAAAGTACCAGGATTGCTTGGCTTGGTCATATTCATAACTGAAAGCATACAAGGAGGACCTTTTTCATCATGAAATACCGTGGAAACTAATGCCAAGCCATTCGGGGAAAATACAAAGACAAATTAATCCTCTCCTTTCCTAAAAATGTAAGAATAATTGAAAAATTTAAAGGATGGAGGAATTATACATCATACAAGGTAATCCTTATGGGTATGAAACCGGTACATGTTAGAAAAAGAATGGGGACATAACGTTGTGTGTGGAATTTAGAAACTTAAATAAGGCATCAATCAAGGATAACTATCCCTTTCCAAATATGGATAACATGTTGCGATTAGTTACTGAGTTTAGAATTGTTATATACTTTGGATGGTTTTTTTCCGGGTATAACTAGGTAGTTGTGTGTTATTCGTCAAAAGGACTTCAAGAAGAGCAACAGTCAGGGGACAAGAAGTCCCTCCTCTTTAATGGGAGAGGTTCCCTTATTCAAAAACGAACCTATTTACACATATACAAAGCATGATTTTCTTGTGGAACTTGGATATTATGAAATTGTTTTCTATAAGGATCATCAATCACAAAAGGACTGAGGAATGAAAATGTGAGAAAGAGTAGAAAGGCACCATTCAGAATTATAGATGACAGAGTAATTCCTTATGCATGCGAGGGTACAACGAATTGGAATAAGATCATTTGTATCATATTAATAAGATGAAATTTGAAAAGACACAAAGTTCTGTAAATAACATCTGCAAGAATACAAAGCTTCTCAGCATAATACAGACAAATGATCTAACAAGATTAAATGAATAGCTTAGGAATAAAGGAAACTAGATAGACAAAGAATGAAAAATCCTTCTGTATTGATTTCTTTAAGATTTATTTACACTTTCAGAAATAAGCCAAGTTCTTCCTCCCTTCAAAATGGTGAGGAGAGGCCATTATATAGTTTACAAATTAGTTACTCCGGTAACTACTTCTTTTAACTAATGATTAGTTAAAGGGCTGCAAATCGCAATACCTCAACTAATTACAACAAATCCGAGAGAAAGAAGGGAAGAGAAGAGAAGAATTAGGAGAAGAAGACGGGCGTTCAAGGCGGGAGAGGACCCAGCATTGATTTAAGGATCCCATGTCTGCAATCTCTTCAACGTCTCGGCTATGTCTCCGCCACGTGGGACTGATGTGTTGGCGGTACCGAGTCCAAAATCGAGGCACTTCTCCATTTCCTTATCGAACTCGACATGAGTATGATAATCTTTATTGGCTTCTTCTATGGCGATTGAAGAGAATAGATCTCCTTCATTTTTTCCTTGGAAATGGAGCTTTCCTTAAACAGATCCCCTTTGACAAAAGCTACAATTGAGATTTGATTTCTTGTAAAGTGAGAGGCACACGAGAAGTCTCATCCTGAAGATGGCAATGTATGTCTTTGAAAGCGAGATACAACTAGTGTTTTGAAGGACTCACCCTTCGCCGGCTATTCCTTAATTCTCCCAAAGCCTCCTCAGGACCTTGATCTTCCATTCCATCTTTGTAGACCCAGGACTTTGACAAATTATCCTTTGTATCTTCAAAGACCTTGCTTGCCAATAAAATGTTTTCAATCTGTTTGTCCCATGAGGCGGAGGTCTACTATGCAATGTTGCTCCAAAGTTTAAGTTCTTTATCAATGCTCCCAATAGTGGAGGAGAGCTTGCATTTGCAAATTACTCACCTTCCCGTGGAGTTTGAATGCTTCATCAATAAAGTTTAATCCCACTACCAGCATATCATCCACCATGGCCTCCATAGCCCTTCCATATCCAGAATACTTGTGCATGTATTTGATACTCTGCACTTCATCTTGGCTCAAAATTACAGGTGGTGGAAGAGTAGTCAATGGGGGTAGGGTCCAAAATTTGTCCTTGGACAAAAGGGATTTGATGAAACTTGTAAGAATCAAGGCTTATTCTTCCAACTATTCTATGGTTTGCTTGCCCTTTCTCTACCCTCCCGGTGACTCGGTGTTGTTTCTGAAGATTGTGGATCTCACCTTTGGGGTAGATTCTCCCATGGGAATTATTGAGAGCTCAAGATCATATGCTTGCAAATCTTGCTCTGGCTTGTCCGGCTTAGGTTTGGCTATCTCCGGGGAATTGTTGGCCTTGAGCATCGAGACACTATCCGGAGGTAGTTCTGGATTTTTTGGCGTGAGTAGGAGGAGTAGTACCTAACAAGGCCGCCACAACATCAAAATTTGGTCCGAGATCGGGAGGAAGAATTTCTATTCCTCTTTGTCAACAAGAGGCTGCACCCCAGGAAAAAGAGGAAGAGGAGGAAGAAGGTTGGGCAAGAGGGCCAAGAGACAGAGAACTCATGGTGCCCAAGGTTTGTACTACTTTGTTGCCTCGAGTTGAGATATGAGTAGAGCGCTTAGGGCTCACAGTGCGGAGCGAATCAACGGTGCTTGGAAGTTTAGTTCTCGAACTTCTTTGTTCTTATCCTTGGGGCTTCGGGCGCTTGTAGGAGTTAGCACTTCACTCTCTTCAATTTCACTAAGTACGATAATGTTCTCTGGTCCCGAAGGTAACCGCATGCTTCCTCGGGGGTTCTTCCTCTATAGGCTCCTTTTTAACTTCTTTGAATTTCTTCTAATACACACAGGTGGATGAGGAAGGAGTGGAGCTATGAGGTCCTTGAGTTGACGACGTAGAAGGGGTTTGCACGACAGTGCTTCGATCCGGGTGTTGGTGTTTCCCTCCTTAGTGTTGAAGCATCCTTGAAGGAGGATTCCCGAGTGCCTCCTAAGCTCACGGACTCTCTATCAAACCAGATCTTGGTCACGACTAAGAATGGAGCGGTGTAGTTTCCCAAAGAGATGGGGAAATGCAATCCAGTAATTTTATTATCCTGTAGGTTCTATGCAATTTTTCCAATTGCTGCATACTTCTATCAAGGCCATTTTGTCACCTGCAGAACATAGGAAGCTTGAGGGGGGAGTGCTTTCATGGCAGCAAGCTTTGATATAGGAAAATTTTCTGAATTGAATAAAGTAGGCACCATAGTGCGATATGAGATTCATAGCTTCATCGAAAATCTCCTTGCGCAGTGTCACTCTCGAGTAGCGACCATGTACATGGTGAAAGCATCATTCACCCTTGAAATTACGATTGCTGGTTTCGGGGGTGAAGCTGCTGGCGATAGGCATACACGGGGTCATCCTTGCGAGCATCAATGTATGAGAAACCAAACCATTGCCTTGATCTTTGCCCGAGTATACATTAGGTATGAAGTCATATAAAATTTCTTATTTTGCTTTGCACATTTGTGGTTGTTCTACTAGATTCATACTAATGATCTACGACCAGTTGATATTCCGAGTTCCCTCACACACCATATTGATAAGTGGGCACATCCGAGAAATGGAACTCATTTGTAGAGGGTAAACCCATGACTGAGCGGTAGGATTATAAAATCGACAATTCTTCATTGAAATATGCATGAAAAAGAGTCTTGGATGGAGCGAGATGCCCCCTTCTTAGGTTTTTTTAGCGAGAACTTCGCCACTGCGCCTTATAGTTATCACCGTCTTTGTCTTGATCGAAAAGGGCTGTGCTTGATTTTGGGAGATAACTATAGCATTTTCCATCTCGGGAATCCTTAGGGTAGTGCTAATAGCACGGCATCTAACTTGGCAATGAGTTTTCCATGTACGTTCGTTAGTTCGCTTGAGTCGGGTGAAATGAGCTTCACTGGCGAGTACGGTGTCTGCGCATTGTCTTGAAATTGGGAAGCCACCGGCGAACACCAAGCCACCTGCTTGTCATGAATCATGTGCCATATCCGAAGGGTTTGTATCTGTCATCCTTGCCCAAAATCCCCAAAATCAAGGTGGCAAACTTCACCTTGTCCCCGATATCGAGAACGGAAGACTCGAGTGGTGAAACTTGTTCACCTTACTGGAATTTGATCTTCATGTTGATAGTAACTTGGAGAGCAAAGCTGCAAGCTAGACTTGGGATGAAATTACAGAGAGAATGGATATGTGCGCAGGGATTTTGGTTGTAAGGGTTCGAGCAATAGATAGCATGAAAGCAGTGTGCAAAAATGCATATGGGGAAGCTCGTTATATAGCCGTTTAGAAGAGAGAAAGACAATCAATGTGCATTAAATACACATCTACCAAATTTGAAAATAAAGATATTCGGGTAGAGCGGGACAAATTAGCACGAATGGCACTTGGTTCATGTGGGACACGAGGGGGGCGAAAGCATGAAGTCGTGGTTCGGCCGATTCGGGTGATGTGGGAAAATACGCACAAATGCTTTTGGGACATGCGGGACGAAAGTACGCGGAATACGCGAATCGGCCGATTTAGATGAAAAGGGAACAACGGGTCGAGCGAACTTGGGACATGTGGGACAAAAAGTTCGAAGACGGACCGAAAAGAGCAGACTTGAGTAAACCGGCCGATCGGGGAACAGAGAGCCCAAATGAACCTGGGACACGCGGGACAAAAATGTCTGACAGGCCCGAAAAACACACAAAATGACCCAAAAACGTAGATTTTCCCAATTTCTTGACTTATCACATTACCAGGACAACAAAAAGACACTTAACCTCAAAATTTTAATTTTCAACTTCTTAAAAGCAGGGGAATTTTGAGTGGACAACAGTTGGCTCCTTCTGGGGATGACTTGGCATAAATTCAATGAATGAGACAAGGTAAGAATTTAGAAAAACTAGGGGGAAGTAGACCAATAACTTATCCATTGGGCCATGGAGTCATCAAATCAAATGAATACGAGAGGACAACACATCAAAACAACACACAAAAAAAAAAGGGAAGGAAAGGAGGACACACACTATACAAAATATACAAAGGAATCCCTAATCACCTAAGACTTGAACAATTTCAGGTACTGCCCACTATAAGGAAGTGGGAGAGAAGAACCATCCATATAATCAAGGTAAAAAGAATTCTTACCAGCGAAGTGCCTGATCTTGAAAGGTCCGAGCCAAAGGGAATCAAACTTGCCATGGCTGCCATGAGGTTCATGCCTTTTATCCCACAACAAAACAATGTCTCCAATTTTGAAATCCCTGAACCTGGCTTTCTTATCAAATAAGAATTTTACCTTCTGTTGGTGAGCAGATATCCTATCATCAACTTCCAATATGTCCTCATTCAATTTGTGAAGATACATGATTCTCTTATCAAAGAATCATTGGCTGGTATCTTCAATGGCCTTCATTAAATGTAGAGGTGGAAGCTCCACTATGGGCAATTGGGCCTCCACTCCGTATAATACTGAAAAGGAGACATCCCAATGACTCTCTTAGGTGTGATCCTATCTACCCAAAGATCATCATAGAGTTTCTTGTGCCGTTCCTGGTCTTGGGATTCATTGACTAATTTCCTTATTATGGCCACCAGATTTTTATTTGTTGATTCTGCTTGTCCATTTCCCTGAGGATAGTAATATGAGGAGTGAGCAGGGAGATGCCATATCCATAGCAAAAATCCATCATCTCAATTGAAGAAAATTTTGAAGCATTATCTGTCACAATCTTGTTTGGCACACCATACCTTACCAAGATGTTTTCTTTGATAAAGCTACATACTACTTCTGAAGTAGTACTCTTTACTGGAATGGCTTCTACCCATTTGGTGAAATAATCTGTGGCAGTTAATACATGGGTATGACCAGCACTAGAAGAGGGATTAAGTGTTCCAATGAAATCTAAACCCCATTGCTGAAAAGGTTCTTCGATCACAACTGGTTTAAGGGGCAAGGAGGCCAATTTGGGTCTACCCACGAAAGTCTGACAAGCCTCACATTTATCAACCCATTTTGATGCATCCTTGAACAAGGTAGGCTAGTAATATCCTCCACGAAGAATCTTGTGAGCAGTAACAGTTGATGAGTAGTGCCCTCCACATGCCTGATCATGAAAAGCTGAGAGTAGCTTTTTCTGCTGCTCCTTGTCCACACATTTCAAAAACCTTCCATCTAACCCACGTTTAAACAAGGTGTTTTCCCACAACACATATTGGGTTGACCTCAATTTAACGGCTCTCTTCTCTTTGGCAGTCAAATGAGAGGAGCATTATCCATAGGTGAGAAAGTGAGCGATATCAGCATACCATTCATCAACTGAGCTAAGAAATAGAACGGTAGGAAGACCAACTTTATCCTCTAGTAACTCATGTCTAGCTCCTTCAGCGATGAGTTCACACAGGCCTTTTCCACGGACGAGCTTGGTCGGTTTGATGTCAATATCATATTCTTGAACCTTGGCCACCCAGTTCCCTCTCTTGGACCCGAATTCCTGCTGTGTGAGAATTGACTTGATAGTTGTATCTGGTACCAACACCGTGGAGTGAGAGTTAAGAATGTAAAAACGAAACTACTTGACAGCTTTAACCACTGCAAAAGCATGTTTTTCCATTATGGTGTATTTTAACTCATGATTTTTTAGAATATAGCTCATAAATGCAATTGGGAGTTCGTGCTCATTAGAATCTTCTGAGTCAAAACAATGACCAAGGTGTTATCCGTGGCGTAGCAATAGATAATGAAATCTTTTTGAAATCTGGACATGGTAAAACAAGAGTTTTAGCAATGACCCTTTAATACCTTCAAAGGCTTCTTTCCCTTGAGGAGACCAGCCAAACGTTTGTTTTCCTTTCATCATTTGAGATATATTCAAAGTTAGTTACGAAAAATCGGGATGAACCTTCTCAGAAAGTTGATCTTACTAAAGAAAGAGTGCACTCCTTCTTGCTAGTTGGAAGAGGAATTTTCTGAATAGCTTGAACTCGCTCAGGATCAATTCGTATACCATCCTTGGAGACAACGTGCCCCAATAATTTCCCCTCCGTGACACAAAAAACAGATTTCTTAGGATTTAAAGAGATCCCATGTTCTCTACATTCAAAAGAACTTTCAGTGCTGAAAATGATCGTCCCTTGCTTTAGAAACCACATTCAAGTTATCAAGGTATACAACAATACACTTCCCTTTCAAACTTCCAAAGGCTAAGTCCATAGCTCTCTGAAAAGTAGCACCGGCATTAATGAGCCCAAAAGGCATCCTTTTGTAAGCAAAGGTACCCCAAGGGGTAGTGAAAGCCGTTTTGTGTTGATGCGTGGTATTAACTTCTACTGGTTATATCCTAAAAAGCCATCAAGCATAGACAACATTTCGGATCCGATTCATGCTTGCAAGACCTGATCCATCATAGGTAAGGATAATTATCTTTCAAGGAAGCTTGATTTAGATTCCTGAAGTCAACACAGATACGAATCTCACCATTTTTCTTTCTAACGGGCACAATATTGGCAATCCATGTTGAATGATGGATAGGAAAAATGATTTTAGCTTTCAATAACACGTATTTCTGAAAAATTGTGTCAGCTATCTTAGGATTGTATTGCCTCTATTCTATTTAAAAGGCTTAATCCCAGGTTTGAGAGGAATAAAATGCTGCATCTCCTTTGGTTGGAAAGCTTTTAAATCTTCATAGGAATAAGCAAGAACATCCTTATACTTTTTCAAAAGACTAATTACCTTCTTCTTTTCTTATGGGTGCAACATTTTCCAATGTTCATGAGTTTAGGATCAGTAGAACTCCCAATATTAATTTTTTCATATTCAGCTGATTGTTGAGGTCTAGTAGAAGCTTTAAACTTTACATACCTGTCATGTTTGTCAAACAGTTCTTCTAAACTCACCAATCCTTTTGGAATCTTGTTTCCTTTGAGTTTGATACATCCATCCTGATCCGCTTCTTCTTTGATGGCTTCTTCGTTAAAGGGCACACTTTCATGAGGCAAATTGTCACTTCCTTCAAAGTACAACTGTTCAAAATTATCCTTGAGTTCTAAGAAAGAAAGCAAGTGTTGATCATCATTGAAAACTTGCCAGTTACTTGTATTATCAGGTACACTAGGTCGATGGATCATCTCAATGGTGAACTTATCTTGAGAAAAGTCAGGATGAGGTATGAGCAGTGACCCTGAGACTGCTAGTGAATCAGCCCTGGTATTTTCTTCCCTAGGTATTGCTTTGATGGAGAAAGCATCAAGAAATTCAATGGAGTCCCAAACCTGATTCCGGTAATGTTTCAACCTTCTATTATTTACTTGGAAGAGGTTCCTAACTTGCTTGAAAATCAATTCCGCATCCCCACGAGCTAGAAGATTCTTCATACCTTGTTCTTTTGCCACGGAGTCCAAGAATGAGAGCTTCATACTCCATTTGTATTATTGGTATTTTCAAATTGCAACTTGAATGAGAAAGGATGAATGCTTCCTTGGCGACACCAACATGACACCAGCTCGAAACCGGTGAAGAACAACTTCCATCAAACTCTAATATCCAAACACCATTAGGATCTTTAGGTGACACATTGGGGAGTTGGATTTCTTGAGAGACATAATCATGTAGTTGCCATGCCCCATATCCTCATAGAGTATTTGTGCTTTGGGATCATCAGTTTTTTGTACAATATACTCAGACTGCTTCTCAGGCAGTAGCTTCTTCATTTTCCCATTAACAGGTATGAGGGCATGTGACCAATCCATTTGAATTTCTCCACCCACATCCTTACAGAAATTTCTGCTTAGCAACATCCCATATGAAGGAGGAATGTCTGCTACTAGAATAGTAGCCAAAACTTTCTTCTCTGGCAAAGTGGCAAAAGCCACTTGTGCATCCTTAATCCTTCCGACCAAGGGCACTTCCTTACTCTCCATGGAATAACAAGATCCGTAAGTGCGTGTGAGAGTCAAGCCTAAGGCATGAGCTACTTTAGCAGGCATTACATTGTCTGATGCTCCTGAGTCATATGCGCATTCATCGAGCCTATGGCCAGCTATAAGGAGTGTTACATAAAATGGTTTGATTTTGTCATTGGGTGAGGTGACAGCGGCTACCAGATTAGGCTGTGGTGCAGAAGGAGTGGGCAAAAGGCCTTTAGAGGTAGTTTTAGAATGGGAATTGACAAAGTGAATCATTTTAGCAAAATCCTTGGGATGGGTTTGATAATATTCAGCCTCTGAGATTTGAACCTTAGTCTTTTTTAAGTGATCAATAATATCGAAAGACCCAGAAGTGGATGGGTTATCATCACTTGAGATCCTAGTTTTATCAATTTTAGGGGAAAAAGAAGTAACTTTAGTAGCAGAATTGACAGGACTCACCTTTGGTGTAGATGAAATGGGGATAGAGATCCTCTTTTTGCAATTACAGGGATAGTTGTCGGCTGCTCCTTAGATTTCTTGGTGGGCTGCATCACTTTCTCCCTCTGATTTGTCTATTCTCAAGTCATGACAGCGTATGATTCGCTATTCATGTCTGCTACTACTTCATCATAATCATCTCCTTCATCAATGCCTTCAGTGGTGAAGAAATTAACTCGAGATCCCTCAAGTTCATCTATTTCATCATCAACCTCTTCAACAAATTCCTCACAATCTTCATTAACCTCCTCATCCTCTGGTTCTTCAACTTCACAGGTTGCATTGAAAGGAACTTTAATAGGAGGTCCTTCAAGCGCTAGCCTTGTTTGAAAGGAGCAAATGGTTTCGGGCTGAAAATTCCTTCTTGGAACGTCTGCATAGGGAGTATCTTTGAGCCAATTGTTTCTTAATGGCGATGAGATCATTTGCAAGTTTTTGTACCAATGGATCAGTATTAGGTCTAGGAGTGGAAGAGGAGGAAGAAGCAGACTTAGATTTAGAAGGGTCTCTCCTCAACTTCGTGACATGATTAAATCATCTTCGACACTAACAAAGAAGAGTTTGATCCTCAACCAATGTTGTGAGATTAGCCCTTCTTAGTGCATAACTAACTTCAGGCAATTGGGTGTTTAGGAAGAAGCATTTTTGAATTTGATCTACAGGTTGAGTATTTGGTGGAATTTTGTTAATCAACTGTTAAATCGAGCCCAAAAATTCTCTCATGGGCTCTTGTGATTCCTTCTTTATTTGAGAAATTTGGGCTAGCAAAGCATGCACATCTTCCGTTGGTTTGAAACGTTTTCAAACCTAGTTCTCATTGTGTTCCACTAGTGATAGCTTAGCTTCAGCCGGAATGTGATAGAACCAATCAAGCAATGACATTATCTTGTAAAGTCTTAACAAAAAGCCTTATGAGAGCGTCTTCATGTTCAACTCCCAGAACTCCGCATGCAACTATGAAGGCTGCGATGTGTTCATCAGGATGTACTTTACCATCGCCTTTGAATTTAGGAAAGTTCTTCCGGTTACCTCTGGGTAACTCATGCAAAGGTTGAGGAAGGGAAAGAGGCCCAACACGATGGCCCCAAGGCAATGGTACCGCCATTCTTGGAAAAATGGCTTGAAGAGGAACTGAAACACCAGCAAGAATCAAAGCTCGAAGATTAGGACTGATTTGCTCTGAAGGAATACCACCCGTAGGGATTCTATCTTGGATAGGTGGAGTGCTTGTTGAACGAGCCTTTCTATTTCTCCTTGTTGAAGGGAGAGGAAAACCCTGTTGTTCCAAAAGTTGAAACTGAGAATCTTCAATACCAAGGGCCCTTCTCCCTCGAGTAAAATGTGGAGTCACCAGATCAAAAGATGATCAATAAATGATTATAGAACTGGAATATGATTCCCCAGTGGAGTCGCCAAAAACTGTTGGTCGTCAAAAAGGACTTCAAGAAGAGCAATAGTCAGGGGACAAGAAGTCCCTCCTCTTTAATGGGAGAGGTTCCCTTATTCAGAAATGAACCTATTTACACATATACAAAGCATGATTTTCTTGTGGAACTTGGATATTATGAAAGTGTTTTCTATAAGGATCATCAATCACAAAAGGACTAAGGAATGAAAATGTGAGAACGAGCAGAAAGGCACCATTCAGAATTATAGATGACAGAGTAATTCCTTATGCATGTGAGGGTACAACGAATTGGAATAAGATCATTTGTATCATATTAATAAGATGAAATTTGAAAAGACACAAAGTTCTGTAAATAACATCTGCAAGAATACAAAGCTTCTCAGCATAATACAGACAAATGATCTAACAAGATTAAATGAATAGCTTAGGAATAAAGGAAACTAGATAGACAAAGAATGAAAAATCCTTCTGTATTGATTTCTTTAAGATTTATTTACACTTTCAGAAATAAGCCAAGTTCTTCCTCCCTTCAAAATGGTGAGGAGAGGCCATTATATAGTTTACAAATTAGTTACTCCCGGTAACTACTTCTTTTAACTAATGATTAGTTAAAGGGCTGCAAATCGCAATACCCCAACTAATTACAACAAATCCGAGAGAAAGAAGGGGAAGAGAAGAGAAGAATTAGGAGAAGAAGACAAGTGTTCAAGATTGGGAGGGACCCACTGATTTAAGGATCCATTGTCTGAATCTCTTCAACGCCTCGGCTATGTCTCTGCCACGTGGGACTGATGTGTTGGCGGTAGACTGAGTCCAAAATCGAGGCACTTCTCCATTTCCTTATCGAACTCGACATGAGTATGATAATCTTTATTGGCTTCTTCTATGGCAGATTGAAGAGAATAGATCTCCTTCATTTTTTCCTTGGAAATGGAGCTTTCCTTGAATAGATCCCCTTTGACAAAAGCTCTGAATTGAGCTTTGATTTCTTGTAAAGTGAGAGGCACACCAGAAGTCTCATCCTGAAGATGGAAATGTATATCTTTGAAAGCAGATACAACTAGTGTTTTGAAGGCCTCACCCTTCTGCCAGCTATTCCTTAATTCTCCCAAAGCCTCCTCCAGGACCTTGATCTTCCATTCCACGCTGTAGACCCAGGACTTTGACAAATTATCCTTTGTATCTTCAAAGACCTTGCTTGCCAATAAAATGTTTTCATCTGTTTGTCCCATGAGGCGGAGGTCTACTATGCAACTGCTCCAAAGTTTAAGTTCTTTATCAATGCTCCCAATAGTGGAGGAGAGCTTCTGTTGCAAATTACTCACCTTCCCGTGGAGTTTGAAGGCTTCATCAATGAAGTTTAATCCTGCAACCAAGCATATCATCCACCATGGCCTCCATAGCCCTTCCATATACAGAATACTTGTGCATGTCTTTGATACTCTGCACTTCATCTTGGCTCAAAATTACAGGTGGTGGAAGAGTAGTCAATGGGGTAGGGTCCAAAACTTTGTCCTTGGACAAAAGGGATTTGATGAAACTTGTAAGAATCTGGGCTTGTTCTTCCAACTGTTCTATGGTTTCTTTGCCCTTTCTCTACCCTCCCAATGACTCGGTTGTTTTCGAAGATTGTGGATCTCGCCTTTGGGGTAGATTCTCCCATGGGAATTATTGAGAGCTCAAGATCAAATGCTTAAAAATATTGCTCGGCTTGTCGACTTAGGTTTGGCTATCTCCAGGGAATTGTTGGCCTTGAGCATCGAGACACTATCCCGGAGGTAGTTCTTGCTTTTGGTGTGAGTAGGAGGAGTAGTGCCTAACAAGGCCGCCACAACATCAAAATTTGGTCTGAGATTATCGACACTAAAATTTTCCTCCATAATTTCTATTTCATTAATGTATGTATTAGGAATAGGATGTTGTTAAGTATAATTAGTAGTAGCGTCTGATAGAAGATAACGGTGCCATCAGTACGGTGTCGCCAATAATATGGAGTACGGTAATGTGATCAAAGTATAATAGGAATGTTGTAAAAAGTAAATATTTGTCGTAAGTGGTCCGGTAATGTTAAAATGTCAAAGTTTGGGTAATTAGAGAAGTAGGGTCTACATGATTAGGAATTAGAAATATTATATTGGTAATAAGGACAAGGAGTGAGGTCATAAATATTTTGTGTATTTTATTTGTAAAAAGTCTAAAAATGTGGAACCCATGTAAAATGATAAGGTTTATCTTATCTTAAGAGATAAGCTTACATGTACAGATAAGAGTTAAGGTATGGAATATGATTTGTCGAGTGGATTTCTTATCCTATCTTAGAGATCGGATGGATAAGCTTGGAAGTTCTATAAATAGAGAGGCCACCCCCCTCATTTAGCATAGAAAGAAGTAGTGAGAAATATTGTAGGAAGTGTGCAAAGGAAGCCATCAGTTAAAGGTGTGTTGAAGAAGCCATCAAGAGGCGTAATTGTAAAGTTTTCTCCCATAGTCTTGTTAAAGTACCTCATGGGTGAGATTGTAACAATTTCATGTTAATATTATAATTTACTTTGATATTTCAGATTTGTCATCATTCCATCTTATCATAGTCGATGGTATTCTTGTGTTCGGTTGTTGTTTTGTTTCCAGATTACATCCACCAAACTAAAGGCTGTGCATTAGTAAATAATCATAAAGACGAGGAGTTCCCGGTGAAGAATTATCATAGTGTCGGATTGGTGATGACATTTTGGTTCCATTGCCGGGACCATTCCTCGTTGGTGGATTTTCTGGAGAGATATTCCCACTTAGTCAAAAATCAATTAGAGGGTAACCTTGTTTTTACTGTGCATAGTAGTTACCATGGTAAAGTCATTTTTACCGTGAATAGTAGTTACCATGACTAAGTAATTTTTGCTGTGAATAGTATTTATCACAGTAAAGTCACTTTTTACCGTGAATAGTATTTACCGCAGTAACTTCACTTTTTACCGTGAATAGTGTTTACCACAGTAAAATCAGTTTTTACGCAGTAAGTCAAGTTTTACCATAGTTTACCGTGGTCATTTCTATAGTAATTCCAATTATTTGTGCACATAAGTCTTGTTGATTGTACTTGTGGGTTGGTATTTCACGGTGGTTACTTTTGAAAATGGGAAAGATTCCTGTTTTTTCAGCTCAATCTAATGAAGATGCTTCTTCTTTCATTCAAGAGTTTAAGAGATCTTGTATTTGTAATGGCCTTATAAGAAGGGAACAATGGACTGAATTTTTTCCTACCTTTTTGGATGGTTCAAAGACTTAGGTGGTAATGTGAAAATTCATGGGATTTATTAACTGAAAGTTTTCTTGAAGAATTTGGTGAACAACAGAGATATGCAGATCTCATGATTGATATCACAAAGCTAACCCAAGGAGAGAAGGAGAAGATAAGGGATTATCATGCTCGTGTTCTAGAGCTAAGGAGGAAGCTCGATGCCCAGATCCGGAAGGAAGGATTAGCAGATGGGTTGATGAATGGCGTGGATAATCTCCTATGTAAGCACTTCATTCTTGGGATGAAGCCAGAGATCAGACAACGAGTGAAGTATGACCGCCCAGCTACCATTGAACAAGCAAAGGAGATTGCAAGAAGGCAAGAAGAAAGCATGGAAGAGGAGCCCAAAGAAATTGTTGTTAAAGTAGAGCCTACACCAACACCTTTGGTCCAGAATCCACAACCACTCCGGTGAGAACAAATATTTCTCTTAGTACATCTACCGAGTATGAAAATCATGCTCTTAGGAAGATGGGCATTAACTATTAATCTTCTTCAAGGAAAGGAATTTAGTTCTCAGGGAGGAGATAGAGGTCCAAAAAGAAATATTTCTGAAGTTGTTTGTTATGGTTGTTATAAAAAGGGTCATTATAAGTATAATTGTCCAGATAGAGCTTCTACATCTGGTACAAGAGATAATGATAAAGGAAAAACACCTGTGAATTCTCTTGATGTAGTAGATAAGAGTAGAAATAATGAAGTAGATGTGTTTGTAACAAAAAGAAAGAAAGAAAAAGATAATCAAGATGGAACTGATCCTAAGAAGATGAAAGGAGAAACTAGTAAGAAACATAGGAGAAGAAAGTTGGGTGTGCAGGATTTTCTGATTTCACAGGGGCAAGGACCATACTCCATCTTGGAAGATCTGTCCAAAAGGCCTGCAAATATTACATATGGTCAACTCTTGGCTATGTCTTCTGAGAAGAGGCGGGAGTTGCGAGGTGGACTCAATGCTCGAAGAAGGAAGGAGGTTGAGGTCCCTGTTTTGGAGGCAGAGGTAGATCCCTATGCTCCACAAGTGAGGTAGTATGTAATGGTATTTCAATTCATGATGTCTTAGTTGATGAAGGTGCTGCGATTGATGTAATGACCGAGTCTGTAATGAATATGTTGGGTTTAAAAATTGATCACCCTTCAACACTTATGTTAAGGTCATTAAATAAAGGAAAAACTAAACCAGAAGGTGTAGTTTCAAATGTGGCAATATCTATTATGGGTGTTGTATGTGTGGTAGACTTTCAGGTGATGAAAAATGGTACTGTTGCGTACCCAATGCTGCTAGGAAGACCATGGCTAAGGAGAGTTCATGCAAGAAACTACTGGAATGAAGGTTTCATGACACTTGGACGTGGTAGAGAGAGGGTGAAGATAAACGTGATCCCTCGACATCATAAAGCAGAACCTGTGGATTCAAGTGATGAAACTGATGATTGGACATCCTCTAATTACTCTAGTACCAGTGAAGTGGACACTGAAGATGAAGAAAGCGAGGTGGATGTTTCAGTCATGGATATCCTTCCAGTCACACCAACTCATGACCCCATAAAATTATCTGAAGAAGAAGTTGATGATCGTCTCCAACAAATAAAGATTGGTGATGCTGTGATGGAGAGTGAGAAGGAATCCTACCTCCAACTCTTTCGAAGGTACATACACCTATTCACTTTTGATTACAAGGAACTCCGTCAAGTAAGTTGGGTAGAACATTGTATTGAGCTGGTAGATGGTGCTAAGCCCATAAAGCAAATGCCATATAGAATGAATCCTAATTTTTCCAAGACTGTAAAAGAAGAAATAGATAAGTTGCTTGATGCAGGATTCATATTTGCTATGGAGAATTCAGAATGGGTTTCTCCCATTGTGATCTCAATAAAAAAGAATGGGAAGCTACACATTTGTGTTGATTACAGGAAGCTCAATAAGGCAACAAAGAAGGATCATTACCCTCTTCCATTTTCAGATCAGATCTTGGGCCGAAGTAGGCTGGCCAGAGTGCTATAGTTTCTTGATGGATATAGCGGCTACAACCAAGTTCATATAGTAGAGAAAGATCAGCTGAAGACCACGTTCACCACTCCTTGGGGAACGTTTGCTTATAGAGTTATGCCTTTTGGGTTGTGTAATGCTCCAGCAACATTCCAGCGTTTGATGAATAGGGTGTTCGAACCCTACATTGGGACCTTCATCAGAGTATTTCTGGATGATTTTTGCATCTATGGGAGCAAGTTGGACCACCTGCACTAGATGGAGATAGCATTTCAAAGGTTAGATGAAGCACAAGCCTCACTAAACCCTACAAAGTGTGTCTTTGGATGTTCTAAAGGTGTTTTGTTAGGGCATGTTGTATCCAGAGATGGTATTGGTGCGATCGATAAAGTTTCAAAATCAAAGAGTTACCATTTCCTATTAATAGAAGTAAGTTGAGATCATTTTTAGGCCATGTGGGTTACTATAGAAGGTTCATCAAGAATTTCTCAAAGATTGCACAGCCACTAACCCAGTTCTTGAAGAAGGATGTTGCTTATGAACCAGGAAACAAGGCGCATGAAGCTTTTGGACAACTGAAGGAAGCCCTGGTGTCTTCACCTATTTTGAAGAATCCAGTTGGAGCAAGTCATTCATTGTGTACACCGATGCCTCGATGCAGCACTAGGAAGTACTTTGAGCCAAAAGGATGAAAATGGGAATGAACATCCAATTTACTTTGGGAGCGAGACAAATGAGCAAAGTGCTTAAGGTAAACTATCTTTGTAACTAAAAAAGAGGCTCGCTATCATTTTCTTTGTAAAGAAGTTTAGAAATTACTTGCTAGGGCAAAAATTTCTAGTTGTAATGGATCATCGAGGCTCTATAATATATTGTCAATAAGCCTAACCCATCGGGGAGGATAGCAAGATGGATAATTTTTCTACAAGAATTTGAATTTGATATTATAGATAGGCCGGGAAAGAAGCATGTCAATGCGGATGCACTGTCATCTCGAGCCTATGATGGTTTAGGATCATCTTGTGATGATGATGATTTTCCCGATGCAGCATTGTTCTCCCTTGACACAATCCCTAGTGAATACATAGATATTTGGAATTATCTGAATGAATTCAAGTTTCCTGATGGTGCCAATGCAAAGACTAAGAGAAAGATTACTCAAGCCAGTCGTCCATATTCTATTCTGCATGGAGCATTATTTCGAATAGGACCTGATGGACAGTACAAGAGGGCAATTGGACGTGATCAAGGAAAGGAGCTGCTAGAAGAATTCCACAATGGTACATGTGGAGGGCACTTCTCTGGACAACTTACAACAAGAAGGATCTTGGATGCAGGTTATCACTGGCCCACTCTTTTTAAAGATTGTTATAATTATTGTAAGACATGTGATATTTGTCAAACACATGGTAACCGTGGTAAGACTTCATCGGCTCCATTATGTCAAATTCTGTTGGAATGAACAAATTTTGTGTTGTGTCAAATTCTAGCAAAAGATGCAGCCTTGCAGTACATAAATGGGATAAAAGGATTCATGCAGCATTGTGGGCATATAGGGCAACATCAAAGTCAGCAACAGGATACTCCCCATTTCAGTTGGCCTATGGCATTGATCCAGTTCTTCCTATTGAGTTTGATATTCCCACTGTGAGAGTTATGAAAAATGAAAGGATGGATGAAAGTGATTCAGTAAAAGAAAGGTTGGTACATCTTCATTTGCTAGAGGAAATGAGGGAAATAGCAAAGGATACAAGCCATAAGAAGAAAATGAAGTAGAAGGAATACTTTGATCAAAAGATCCGATGGTCTCCATTTCATGTGAATGACTTGGTCCTAGTATATGATTCCAGATACAAAAAAAGAAGATAGAGAAAATTTCTTCCAAAATGGATGGGGCCCTACAAAATAGCAGTTGTGCATGAAAATGGTACGTACCGATTGGAGGAATTGGATGGCACTCCCATTACGAAATGGGTCAACCACGAAAAGTTGAAGATTTTCCAAGCACCAGAATAGTCTACTCCGAGGATGGAGTAGAAGCTAGGAAGGGGGAAGATGTCGACACTAAAATTTTCCTCCATAATTTCTATTTCATTAATGTATGTATTAGGAATAGGATGTTGTTAAGTATAATTAGTAGTAGCGTCTGATAGAAGATAACGGCGCCGTCAGTACGGTGTCGCCAATAATGTGGAGTACGGTAACAGTCAAAGTACAATAGGAATGTTGTAAAAAGTAAATATTTGTAAGTAAGTGGTCGGTAATGTTAAAATGTCAAAGTTTGGGTAATTAGAGAAGTAGGGTCTACATGATTAGGAATTAGAAATATTATATTGGTAATAAGGACAAGGAGTGAGGTCATAAATATTTTGTGTATTTTATTTGTAAAAAGTCTAAAAATGTGGAACCCATGTAAAATGATAAGGTTTATCTTATCTTAAGAGATAAGCTTACATGTACATATAAGAGTTAAGGTATGGAATATGATTTGTCAGAGTGGATTTCTTATCCTATCTTAGAGATAGGATGGATAAGCCTGAAAGTTATATAAATAGAGAGGCCACCCCCCTCATTTAGCATAGAAAGAAGTAGTGAGAAATATTGTAGGAAGTGTGCAAAGGAAGCCATCAGTTAAAGGTGTGTTGAAGAAGCCATCAAGAGGCGTAATTGTAAAGTTTCTCCCATAGTCTTGTTGAAGTACCTCATGGGTGAGATTGTAACAATTTCATGTTAATATTATAATTTACTTTGATATTTCAGATTTGTCATCATTCCGTCTTATCATAGTCAATGGTATTCTTGTGTTTGGTTGTTGTTTTGTTTCAGTTACATCCACCAAACTAAAAAGGCTGTGCATTAGTAAATAATCATAGCACGAGGAGTTCGGTGAAGAATTATCATAGTGCGGATTGGTGATGACAAGATCCGGGAGGAAGACTTTCTCTTCCTACATCACAACAAGAGGTGCACTTCAGAAAAAGAGGAAGAGGAGGAAGAAGGTGGGGCAAGAGGGCCAAGAGACAAAGAACTCATGGCACCCAAGGTTTTATCTGCTTTGTTGCCTTGAGTTGAGATATGACTAGAGTGCTTGGGGCTCTTGGTGTAGAGGAATCAACGGTGCTTGGAAGTTTAGGGCTCTAGACTTCTTTGTCCTTATCCTTGGGGCTTTAGGGGCACTTGCAAGAGTTGGCACTTCACTCTCTTGATTTCACCGAGAATGATAATGTTCTCTGGTCCCGAAGGTAATTCGGCATGCTTCCTCAGGGGGTCTTCCTCCACAGGCTCCTTTTTAACTTCTTTGACTTTCTTCTGATACACCTGGGTGGATGAGGAAGGAGTGGAGACTGTAGGTCCTTGAGTTGACGAGGCAGGAGGGTTTGCACAGTGCTTTTGATGCTGGGTGTTGATGTTTCCCTCCTTGGTGTTGAAGCATCCTTGGAGGAGGATTCCCCTGAGTGCCTCCTAAGCTCGCGGACTCTCCTATCAAACCAGATCTTGGTCCTGACTAAGACTGGAGCCAGGATTTCAGCCAAATCATCCTTCTCCTTCTTGAACCAATCCAAGTCCTCCAAGGGAGTGTGCTTGACCACATTGTCATACTCATATGAGTATAGGTCGAGTTGTCATCTTGAAGCCCTTCAGGAACTTGGTACAAATTGAGTTCCTGAATCAATTGTAGAGAAAACCTACCGTAATGCCTCCTTCTTGCTTCAAAATCATTAGCACAAATCGGTCCAATAGTCTTTACGTGTCAGCCCCTATGATGATAGGTGATCTTGGTGTTACGATCAATAAACTTCTTCAAGTCAAAACAAGTTCTTGGCTTGAAGAAGTGGACCATAATGGGAGCTAGGGCTCTTTCTATATTTTGTGCGTCCAAGGCTGTTTTGCAGGTGTAGTTTCCCAAAGAGATGGGGAAATGCAATCCAGTAATTTTCTTATTCCTGTAGGTTCTATGCAATTTTTCCAATTGCCTGCATACTTCTATCAAGGCCATTTTGTCACTGCAGAACATAGGAAGCTTGAGGGAGTGCTTTACATATGGCGTGAAGCTTTGATATAGGAAAATTTTCGAATTGAATAAAGTAGGCACCATAGTGCGATATGAGATTCATAGCTTCATCAGAAAATCTCCTTGCGCAAAGTGTTGCTCTCGAGTAGCGACCATGTACATAGTGAAAGCATCATTCACCCTTCGGAAATTACGATTGCTTTGGTTTCGAAGGGTGAAGCTATGGTAGTAGGCATACACGGGGTCATCCTTGTGAGCATCAATGTATGAGAAACCAAACCATTGCCTCGATCTTTGCCGGAGTATACATTAGGTATGAATTCATATAAAATTTCTTAGTTTGCTTCACATTTGACAATTGTTCTACTAGATATACTAATGATCTCGACGACCCAATTGATATTACGAGTTCCTCGCACACCATATTGATAAGCGGGCACATCCAGAAATGGAACTCATTTGTAGAGGGTAAACCCATGACCCGAGCCAGCAGGATTATAAAATCTGATAATTCTTCATTGAAATCCACACGAAAAAGAGTCTTGGACAGACGAGATGCCCCCTTCTTAGGTTTTTTTAGCTAGGACTTCGCCACCCGCGCCTTATAGTTATCACTGTCTTGATCGAAAAGGGTGCGTGCTTCATTCGGGAGATAACTATAGCATTTTCCATCTTAGGAATACTTAGGGAAGTACTAATGGCGGTGGCATCTAACTTGGCAATGAGTTCTCCATGCACGTTTGTTAGTTCGCTTGAGTCAGGACTGAAATGAGCTCCGCAAGCGAGTACAGTGTCTACACATTGTACTGAAATTGGGAAGCCACCGGCGAATGCCAAGCCACTATCATGAATCATCTGTGCCATAGCTGAAGGGTTTGCATCTGTCATCCTTGCCCAAAAATCCCCAAAATCAAGGTGGCGAACTTCACTATCCCCGATATCGGGAACGGCAGACTCGAGTGGTGAAACTTGTTCCCCCTTATGGAATTTGATCTTCATGTTGATAGTAACTCGGAGAGCAAAGCTGCAAGCTAGACTTGGGATGGAATTGCAGAGGGAATGGATACGTGCGGGAATTTTGGTTGCAAGGGTTCAAGCAATAGATAGCATGAAAGTAGTGTGCAAAAATGCATAGGGGGAAGCTCGTTATATAGCCGTTTAGGAGAGAGAAAGACAATCAATGCGCATTAAATACACATCTACCAAATTGAAAAGCAAGATATTCGGGTAGAGTGGGAAAAATTAGCACGAATGGCACTTGGTTCATTTGGGACACGAGGGACGTGAAAGCGCGAAGTACGTGGTTCGGCCGATTCAGGCGATGCGGGGAAAAGACGCACAAATGCTTTTGGGACATGCGGGACGAAAGTACGTGGAATACGTGAATCGGTGATTCAGACGAAAAGGGAACAATGGGTCCAGGCAAACTTGGGACATGTGGGACAAAAAGTTCTGATGGGCCCGAAAAGAACGGACTTCGGGTAAACCGGCCGATCGGGGAACAGAGAGCCCAAATGAACCTGGGACACGCGGGACAAAAATGTCCGACAAGGCCGAAAAACACACAAAATGACCCAAAAAACGTAGATTTTCCCAATTTCTTGACTTATCACATTACCAGGACAACAGAAAAGACACTTAACCTCAAAATTTTAATTTTCAACTTCTTAAAAGTAGGGGAATTTTGTGTGGACAACATTGTGAAGCAATCAGAAAGAATCAAAACTACTTTCACTACCCCATGGGGTACTTATGTGTATGTAAGGATGTCGTTTGGCCTGATGAATGTTGGAGCTAATTTTCAAAGAGAAATGGATGTAGCATTCTCAGGATATATAAATGACTTCATTGTTGTGTATCAGGATGATGTGATAGTTTTTGTCTAGGAAGAGAAGTGACCACCTGCAACATTTAGAAAAGATGTTGATAAGATGCAGGGAATATGGTATCTCACTGAACCCTAAGAAGTGTCATTTTGGGTTCAAAAGGAAAGATGCTTGGACACATTGTGTCAAAAGAAGGATTCATGATTGATCCTGAGAGAGTGGAATCCATTAGCAAATTTCCTATTCCAAGAACCAAAAAGTGAATTCAATCCTTTTTGGGCGAGATAAATTTTATAAGGAGGTTTATTTCCAATTTTGCTGAATTGATTATCTCAATCACTAATATGTTGAAGAAGGATAAAAATATCAAATGGGAAGAAGCATCTATTCAAGCCTTTTTTGGGATTAAGGAATCATTAAAGAATGCCCCTATTTTTGTAGCTCTGATTATAAGAAGGATTTCCAAATGTTTTCCTTTGCTTCAGAGAATACCATTGCATATGTCTTGTTACAAAAGGATGATAAAGGAGCTGAAAGGCCAATTGCTTTCTTTAGTAAAGAACTACAAGGGAAAAAATGAAGTATACTATCATGGAGAAATAGGCTTTTACTTTGGTCAGAGCCACAAAAATATTTAGGCCCTATATTTTGAGTTCTAAAGTCATTTCTTATGTTCAAGTAAAAGATCTTTGATGGGTAAATAAGTTGCAAGAATATGACATGAATATCCAAACTACAAAATTGGTTAGAGTGCTGGGCTGGAAAATCTTATGGTGAGAGAAACCTCACAACTAGTTTAGGTAAATGAAGTTAAAAAAGAAAGGGTGAATATCCTTGAAAAGTTGATAAATTCGAATGGTACAAGGATATTATTTTTATCTCAAACATCTACAGGGCCACGAGTATTTAAGTAAGAATAAAAAAGATCACTTAAGTTAGCCTCCCGAAATAAATCATCATTTATTATGCGTTAGCTTGGAAGAACCACTGACGGATTTCTTTTGAGATGTATCATTGAAGATGAAGCCCCGAAATAATTGATGATTTCCATGGAGGATTTTGTGGGGGCCATTTTGCGGGAAGAGTCACAACTCATAAAATCTTAAGGGTTGGTTATTGGTGGCCAACTCTTTTTAAAGACATAACTCTCTTGGTAAGAAAATGTGAGAGTTTTCAGCATTTTCGGGAAGATTGAATGCTTGAGCTCCCTCCTTTGCAGCTTGTATCAATTGAAGCCCCATTTAAGCGCAGTGGGAATGGAATTCATTGGTGAGACTTCAGATTCTTCAAGTGCGAGGCCACAAGTGGATATTAATGGGTGCGATTACTTCACCAAGTGGGTGGAGAAATCCCCACCAAGAAATCAACTCACCAAATTGTCATGGACTTCATTTTAAATCATATAATTGTGACTTTGGATTACTGCTAAGATAGTTCTTTGACAATGCTATGAGCTTTTGAGCTAAACATTTGGTAGCCATGTGTCATGAATATGGGATAAATTTAGCATATGCTTCCAATTACAATCCCTAAGGAAATGGAGAAGTAGAATCAAGTAATAAGAATCTATTGAAGATAATCGGGAGAACCTTAGAGTTAAACAAATGAAAGTGGGCTGAGCAATTGAAATTTGTTGTATGTCTTGATAGAATCATTGTTAAAAGGGATCTTTGGAAAAAACCCATTTGAATTGGTATATGGAAGTCAAGCCCTACTTCCGTGCATATGTAATTATCTTCTTACCAATTTGTCCAACAATTAGAGGACCAAGAGTTTAATCTTATAATGCTCGTATAAATCAAATTTTGGAATTGGATGAGAAGAGAAGAGAGTCCCACCAAAGACATGTGAAGTTCAGGGAGAAATTGAAGAAGCTATTTGATAAAAGGTGAATCGAGAGCTTTTAGTGTGGGAGATCTAGTGCTATTATGGGATAATAGACATGAGGATAAGGGAAAGCATGGAAATTTTGATGCATTATGGATGGGCCCTTATTCTATTGACCTTCGGATTGGAGAGCACACCTTTTTCCTAAAAGACTTAGATGGGGAATTACTTGAGTTTCCTGTTAATGGCAAGCACTTGAAACATTTCCTTGACTAATTTCTTAGAATCAAGACATGCACCATTGTATAGTGTATAGTCTTTTGGTTTCATTCTGCTTTCGTGTTTTTCTATTTTAGTTTTTCCTAGTCCCTAGTGACAAGTTTTGTTGGTTTCTCAGTTCGTCTTGGGGAGTTGGTTATTGTCTTTTGGATCTGCAAGCTTGTTCTTTGAATCCGTTACTCAATGGATTTTTGGTACATGGTCTGTTGTTCTTGTGGCACTCATAAGGAGTTCCCATCCTTGAGTCGAGCTGATGTTGGTGCTCAATTTAATCTCGCCTTGTTTGTTAAAAAATGTCTCAGTTCACATGGTTTGAAGTTTTCTGTCTCCCTGTATGGATTTGTGAAAGATTTTTCTTTCATTTGGTTGTCATGATCAGTCCTTTCCTTTGGTCAAGGATCACATTGAGTCCATATATTGTCTTTTGTTCCTCTGTCCATGAGAAAGAATTTGTAAATTGGGTGTAAACTCGGGTTTTCAAATTCCTTCTATTTTCCATAGTCATGTTTTCCCTATCAATTTTTATCCCAACATTTGTGGAAACGTGGTCCTTTTTGATTGGATGTGGCCCGATGGGTCTTTTTGGTGAAATTTTCCACTTTTGTCACATTTGTAAAAAATACCAAATTGGCCCCACGGCCCCGATAACATCTAATTGGTTATTCAAAAATATGAAGCGGCAGGGAAAAAGTCTTACTTTGACCCTAAAGAAGGACACATGGCAGTTTTTCATGTTACAAGTGGGAAGGCGGGTCGGCGGAACATTTTGAATTTTTTTCCTCTTTGTACGAGGGAGCAAAGTTATGAAATAACCCACAACTCTCTGGGGCCCACATCAAAATTTACAAGCGGGAGGCGGGCCATTGGGGCATTTTGAAACTCTAAGGCCCGTTTTAACTCAAAACTTGTCCACGTGGAGGGTCAGTGCTCATTTGAGGATCCGCCTGCCCGGGTCCTACCAGTAGTAGTTGTGCGAGGAGACACATGGAGGCTTCCACTAGCTCCTCTCTATACTTAAACTTTTCAAGCAACTTTCTAAGGCTTGGGACACGTGGAGGACCCATGTCTATTTGGGGACCTTCCCCTTTACGTTACTTTTGAAAGATTACCGAAGGGACACTTGGAGGTTTCCATTGGATCCTGCCCATATTTAGAATTTTCAACGAATGAAGAAACTTTCTTAGACCCTAGCAACATGAAACCTTTATTTGGTCCTTAAACATTTTCAAAAAAATTTCTGGGCTAAGACACGTGGTGAGCCCATGCTTGTTTAGGGTCTCCACTTTTGGGCACCATATCAAAAGTGTGCCAAAGAGACATGTGGAGGCTTCTATTGGCTCCTTTTTATATTGAGACTTTTCAAAGGCCAAAAGGAAATTTTCTTGGGCCCAGGGCACGTGGAGAGCTTGTGCTCATTTGAGGTCCCGCCTCTAAACTTCATCTTTGAAGTTGTCTTTGAATAAACACATTAAAGATTCCGCTAGTTCCTCTTTGTACTTGGTCGACTTGGACTTGCAGTGTAGGTAATGTGGGATAATCCATGTGTGGACACTCATTTTTGAGAGGCATGAATGCAAGCATCCATGCGAGGGCACTCATTTCTCAAAGTGTATTCTCAAGGGTGAAGAGGATTGCTTGTCAGACCCAACTATACAGAGCCACCTAAAAATGATTGAAAAGGGATTTCTCACGACGACAAAATAAAAGAATGTTTAGAAGAACTATAAAAATTTGGGGCATGGCATCCAAGTCATGGTTGAGGGTCTAAGAAACATGATCGGTTCATGATTTTTCCACTGGTAGCCTCGGGTGTAAATTTTTTTAAACATCACTTTACGAGACAAATTGGTAATAAGCAAAGGATTCCTCGAATATTCTTCATTTTGGGGGAAATTTTGGTATGAGTGAGCAAGTAAATTGTATAAATGCAATGAGGATACTCTTGCGAAAAGGTCGGGGTTTAATTCTTACTGAGAAAATTTAAGAAATCCCATCTTCCTGAGAGACCATCTAAGAAACATGTTAATCTCTTATGTTTTAGATTTGATCGCGTCAAGATGGTTACAAGTGTACAACCATTGACAAGCTCTGAGACTGTTCAAGAAACTTTCCCCTGCTGATAAATCTAATAGATCTCGAATTAATTTGTGTTGATGTTGGGCAGAATTTTTATGCGCTTTTATTTGAGAATGTTTTCAAATGGTTTTGAAGTTTACATTGCAATATTTTATTAAAATACCTACGAATCACACAGGATCTTGTCCCTATGATAGTTTAGTGGAATTTGTAATTTCATTATAAGAAGAGCCTTCATCTTGTAATGAGATAAAAATTTAAAATCACTTTACTATCATTTTGTTGATAAAGATTATGCTCGTAATCCTTTGAGTGTATCTTAGGTGTGAGGAACCGGGAGTCTTTAATGTTTAATTAAGACTTTAGCTTGAGGCTTTGTGTTGAATTCTCAAAGATTGTGTGAAACCGTGCAGATTTGGGGCTCCATTGATGCACACCTTCTAGTTGAAGGAATATTTTGGCTATTCTGAAGCTTTCTATTGTTAAGTTGTCCAATTGTTGTAAAGGTTCTCAAAGATCCGGTGAAATCAACTTCATCTTTCTTAATCCCGACCAAAATTTTCAAATAACCATCAATCCTACCCGAAGTACCCCTGTATGTGTGGTGTATCCACAAATGAGCAAATTCTCTTTGCCAAAATATACGGAAGCAAACGGGTTTTAAGTGTCTTTAGTAAGGAACCGTGTTCAAAAATATCCCCATTCTTTAGAAGTGATAAGCGATGAGAGTTAAATTGCGGTGTATTGATCATATTTTCTCAAGGTTCCCCTAAAAATTGTGCAAAGAAGAATCTCTTCATGTCGTTCACCAACAGAGGTTACAAAATGGGTCCTCTCACCCTAGTCAAAAGGCACGACCTAAAGTAGTGAGGATAGATAAAATCCTTAATGAAGGTGCTATCCATTTCTCTAACACCCGAGTGATAAAGAGCCAAGCGAATCTTCTCCCCAGCTACAAAATGACTCATAATATGATCAATATTTTTATAAGTGTCTTGCTAAATTTGTGATGTTTCTCGGCTGCAAGAGGATTCATACATCGGGGAAAGTCAATAAGCCTACTCGTAGTGGACTACCTCTCCAAGTATGCCCATTTTTGTTCCTTATCCCACCCATATATGGCCTCAACCATTTCCCAACTATTCATTGACCAAATATTCTATGTCCACGGTATCCCATTCTATATTATCTTAGATTATTATTTCACTTTAACCATACATTTCTAGATAGAATTATTCCATAGGAAATGTATCCAATTGAGGATGAGTTCAAGATATCACCCATAAATGGATGGTCAAATTGAAATTTTTAACAAATCTTTGAGAACCTTTCTTCAATATTTTCTTTGTTGATGCGTAATCACAACACCCCTAATCTATTTTTGTAATTCAAAGGATTATTACTGATCATTTTGATTGCATAACATGGATATTTTCAAAAGTGTGGGAATTTGCAATCGGAAAAGCTCTCGGATGAAGACCGGTTCATGTCCTCTATTATGATACACACATTCAAATTGTAGAGGATCTATCCTAAAATCTACTATAATTTTCCAATGAGACGGGGTTAAGAATATTACAATAAATTAAACCTAAACTAATAGAGGTGATGCACCAAAGGAATGCTGAATAACTTGCCTTACATGGAAATGAATGTGAAACAAGACTGAAGAGGATGAACACCAACACAAATCAGTTTCTTATCACCAATTCATTCACCATTAAACATAGACCATCAAATATGCAACACAATAACCATGCACAGATAACCAAGATTGCAATGAGAGATCAGATGAAAGAAATGAACACAAGAGAGGGTTGAAATTCATCCACAAACTTCTATTATTGCTCCACAAATTTGATACAGTGCATTACAATGGCCCAAGAGGCACAAACTTGCATTACAAATTGAATGAGAGGTTTGAACTCCAAAAATTTACTTGCAAACAAGAGAAGAAGGGAGGGTGTAAAGAAAAATTATCCAACATTAGAACAATGACCCTCCTTACAATATATATGAAGAATGAGAGAAAAGGGGAGAGAAGAATTCAAAATCTTACTTCAACCACCCAAAAATGCATTGAATTCACCTACAACAAGAATGGGTTCAATTTGCCAAACTCATGCCTCCATGTACTATGCCTTGTTGGGAAAGAAAGGAAGCCCATACCTCATCATTGTGGATAGGTGCAAAACTTGAAAATAACCCTAAAATGGTGGAATTTATTTATTCATTTTGAATAACTTGAACTAACTAAAATTAAGATAACTAGTCCTAGTTGTGTAAAGGAGATTGTGAGATTTCTAAAAAGTCCTTTCTTGTGCAAAATGAGTTCATTGTCAAAATTTATGGCCATCTAAAGATTGGGGTGCCATCTTTGCATTAATGGTAGTAGGTTAGCTCTATTCTTTCGGACTCGAAATTCCTTGAAACCTACGAAAATTGAAATTTTAGACTTTTAGAATTTAGGACTTCGGACATTGATGCTTTGGAAGTCGAGAGATTGTTCGAAACTCCAGAAAACCTTGAAGCCTCGAAACTCCGAAGTCTTAAATTCAGATTTGTGTTTCAAATTTTGAGACTTACTTTTTTTTTCTAGGGCTTTGAAGTTTCAAAACTCTGAAATCCCAAAGTCTGAAATTCAAACTTTGGGTTTCAAAATTTGAGTTTTTCGGACTTCATGACCTTTGTTCATCCACTTTATCCACCATGCCTTCGAAATTCTAAAAGTGAAATTGAAATCTAAAATTTTAGATTTTCATAAATCAGAACTTCAGACCTTTCCATTTGGAGTTTAGGTTATTGTTCATGTGATTGATCACTTAAGAGTTTCAAAACCCTGAAACCCAAACCTCGAAAAGTAGAAATCAGGACCTCCAAAAGCCCAAAATTGGAACCTCAGAAAGCCCAAAATTTCCCACCTGCGTTGACTCCCGAAACTAAGTTTGACCTCTAAAATCCGAACCCTTTTGGATTTAGGAATTTTGGTATTTCAGGATTTTGGATGTGATTTTCCGTTTTTCTCGGTGAAGATCCCAAACCTCCCAACCTCCAAAGTCTAAATTTCAAACTTTAGATTTTGGACTCCAAAATTCCCGATCCATGGCGCCATTGACTCCCCAAACCGGAGTTGACGAGAGAACTCGAGTCCTTTCGAACTTCACGATTTCAAGTTTTTGGGTGTTTTCTTTATTTTTACCTTCTTGTCTTACCTCTAAAAGGCTCAACCTTAGAAGTCTAAAATTTGTAATTCGGAGCTTCTTCACTCCCCGAACTCCCTACAAATTTCTCTTCAGCTTCTTGACCTATTCCCAACTCGAAATGTAAGCTCCTTTAACTTGAATCAACCCCCATTTTCTCATTGTGCAAGTTCATGTTTGTTAAATTTTTCCTGAGGAGAAAAATTGGATAACATTTAGCTCGAGAACCAACAATAATGGGTCAAGTGTTTACCTCTTATTGAATGGTGTAATAACACCTCATATCACACCTTCACCAAAATGAATATGTATGAAGTAGTCTATTGCAAACTACCACCATCTCTCCTCCATTACACTCCTTGCAGTTCTCTAGTTCAAGACATCTACACCACCCTCACCTAATGAGACCAAATTCTTTTCACTATTTATAATAATATCCATATGGTACAAAACCATATGAAATAACAAGTAAATCATTACCACTCGAAGCAAAAATTTCATCCCGAGGATATGGTTCTTACGCTCTTAAAGGCATACAAAAAAATCCTTGAAAATCAAAGGGTATCACAATATTTCCCTAATTTTTATGGAACCTACATATTTATCTATAATATTGGTGTTATTTCATATAAGCTTGAGATTTCACCCAACTCATGAGTTCATCCTGTCTTTCATGTCTCTTTTTTGAAGAAAGTTTTGGGCCAACACATTATGACACAAACAATCTTTGCCGAAGATTGACAATGAAGGATCCATCATTCTTGATCTTACCATAATTCTCAATAAATGATCCCTCAAACTTCACAAATAATCTATCACCAATGTCCTTATCGGTGGCATGGCATGCAACTAGAAGATGCAACTTTGGATCCCTTTTGTAGATTCAACAACATTTCCCACAATTACAGACTTTGAGGAAAAAAATATTTTTAAGGGGGAGGGGATGTTAAGACCCTTCATCTTACCTTTCTCTTTGCATTAGTAATGTAATATATGTGATAGATGCATATGCTTTGTAAGTCATCCCATAAGCTATTAAGTATTATCCCACATGCATGGGTAGTAGTAATTTCTAGAATAGAACTAGTATATTAAGGAGTGCTTAGGCCAAGAAATGTATCCATGAATATTAATTTTTGAGATTGTTAAAATGAGGTCTCCTCTCAATGTGCACATCAATATAAAATTTATTGAAGTTATTTTCTAAATTTTATTTCATTGTTATTTTATTTTCTATTGTTATAAATCTATGTATAAGGATCCTCACATTTATATAACATGAGTTTACATCATATCTTACACAATTACAATATTAAAATCAATATAAAAATTTAATTAATTTATTATATGACACAACTTTACTTCTTATATAGGTGGTGGTAATGGAATAATGTAGAAAATCATCACATAAAATTGGCCATTATTGGAGATGAAACACCTAAATTTCAAACAATCTAATTATGATTGGTTTGAAGCACTTGTTGACAACGAGGTTCACATATGAAACTATAATCCACCTTCATGAATCATGGTCAAGTCCTTTGACAATCACTTGAAAAGGGGAACTATCTTGTGTATAATCTAACCATGATATTCGTGAAACAAGGTTCCACTTCAACCATAACATTCTACAACTTAAATAAATCTTCAACACCCATAACACATTAAAAGATCTTAAAATTATTTTTAGAATGTGATATTTAGGAATTTACTCAAAAATTCATAGATATCTATTAAATTTTCTATATTTCTTGTTTTTCTATGTTGTCACTTATTTATGATTCCAAGACTTTGAAGGAAACCAAAAATAACAGTGTCTAAGTGATCTGAAGTGACTATAGAATAAAAAATGTTGCAGAAATAATTTAAGGTGGTTTTACATGTGGGAAAATCCATAAACCTTAAAGAACCAAACATATAAGTATACCATCAAACATTACAAGAATATATCCTAGAATAATGTGTATTGGAGATTGGTGAATTGCCAATTTTTTTGAAGGATTTGGTTTGTAAAATCATACGTTATGATCAAATCTTCAGTCATGAAGGCATGGGATAACAAGGGAATGGGAATTTATGTGGAAGGAGGAGAAAACATTTATTATGTTGTTCATATTTTTTTAATTTGTGGAACCTTAAAATACATAAGGGAATAATGTCATACCACCTTGCCTCTCAAAAGAGCTTGGGTGCATAATTTTCCTTCATCTAAAATATATATAAACTCTCCTTTCGAGCGTGCATTATTTCATGCCTTTTAGAATAATAATACACGTCTTACCATTAGGAAACTTTTTCATACTCAAAACAAACTCAATGTTCCTAATGATAATGTCAATCAACTAAAAGCACAAATTTAACATGACTTTTGAAATATGTGAAAAGGAAAATAGAATAAGTTTTTAGATGAATATTTATAATTTATTGGGAACCTTGTTAAATGATTGGGTGTGCATGTTTATTTATTTAGAAACCATAATGTAAGAAGTGCATTATCCAATCACATTAGGATCTTTCTTTGAGTATTTAAGAGTATGTATGATGCAATATGGAATGTTTTTACCTTAAGTGCACCTCCCTATGCTAGTTGGAACCTTCACATGTCAATTCCTAGTTTCTTGAATTGGAAGAGTTCCTTGCTCGGCCGGTCGGGGGCAAGGAAGTATTCAAGAATCACCCCTCGACTTTGATTCTATGACTCGATCTTGTACACAATAGTGGAACCTGATCTCTATTACTCCCCTTGTGTTGAGTAACATACATCGTCTATTGTCTATAATTAGCGATACTGAACCCCACCATGTCAAGTTCATTAAATTATGAATACAAGGACCACTCTAATGCCTCAAGAAAACCAATCCAATCGATGGATTATAAATTTCAATGGAGGCTTTTAGTATGTTTTAGGAATAAAATTCCTTTGGGAACATTTGAGCTTTTAGTCTTTAAATGTTCAAACCATCTTCTAAGAAAGCTGATGGGTGCATTTATCAAATTCCATGGGAACTAAATCTAAGTAAGGAACACCATTTTATGCAATGATGAAATTCACAAAATATCATGGAAGTTATTTTTAATTTATTTTACTGAATTAGACCTCATGTGAACTTCAATGAAATTCAAATAACCTCAAGTAGGTCTATATATATATATATATAGAGATAGAGATATAGAGAGAGACACCAAATTAAGTGAAAAGGATCACTCATAAAGTTATTTTACTACGAAAAGGTACCCTAAAAATAATTCAAATCAAATTTTGAGCAAACTAAAGTGATAAGTGGATTTTAAAATGCCATGGACAAAAGTGTTTTGTTTGGTTGCTTTCAATGAGCACCAAAACTCCTACGAGACAAAATTGATAACTCGGTACTAGAATGAAAGTTTTTTATATCCAAAATGATACAAATCGTCCACTCTGCATTGCAAAACCGATAGCTTATGTTGATGTTACAAATCATGATATGGGTTAACAGAGACCATCTTGGAATAGAATGAAAAGACGAAGTAATATAATGGTTTTGGAAAGACAAGAAGAAGGATGAGGATGAATTAGTTAAAAATATTTATACTCAAAATTCATTTTGCATGATTTTTTAACATATTTGATTATAAATTAAAACATTTTTGATGGTCCAATTTTCTGCAAGACAATATTATTGAATTATTATTTTGAGTTTTCATTTTTTTCTTTTTCTATATTTTCTATAGACTATTTTTTTTTTGTATTTAGTTTATAGCACACCATCAAAAAAATTCATACCTTCTCCATGCTTCAAATTAGAATCAAATTGGATATCATGAGAAAATCACAAAGTTTATAGATATGTATAGTCCTATTCCATATTTCAATCATGATGGTGGTGAGAAGTAGTCTCACATAACTAAAAACTCCAATTTTATATGTAAGAAATTTCATTTTTTGAGCTTAAATATGATATTTCTATTAGATTCTAAGGATTGATGACACTTACTAAAAATGGTTTTGTTGATCCAATAGATATGTTATTTCATAATTTATAATAAACTAAAATAGACAAGCTCATGGACATGAAAGTTCTATTTCCAATCTAACAAGCTATGGAAGATTCATTTTTCCCATTCATTCTAATAAAAACTAGATCAAAATAATATTGGGACACCTTAGAAACTACATACCATAACTCAAATAAGGTAATATATGTAAATATTACATTCATAGACAAAATTTTAAAAGTTAAAACATGAGAGAGTTTGAGTCTCTAGACTAGTTCTTTACCCAAGTCATGGCTGTCATCAATAGATTATGTCTCATGGTGAGAAATTAGAAAAAAAATATTGTATAAAAATTTCTTATAATCCTTCCTTCTAATTTTAAAATGATTTTTGTTTCCATACAAGAGTTTAAGGAGATCACTCAGTTGTGTATAGAAGAATTGATGAATTTTGTGTTATCTCATGAGTATAAGATAAATAGTTTTTGTTATGAACATCCTTAGATAATGCATTAAAAAGTTGATTTTTAGTCTCTAGATACATGGAGGTTAAATTCCAAATGAACATTAATTACAAAAAGGACATGGAAAGAGAAATAATCCAAATGAGGATAGACGAACCAAAAAAAATTATCATATTTAATGCAAAAGGTTGTAAAAACACCAAAAATATCAAAAATCAAGGATAAAGGTATGATAAATAAAATGTGCAATGAAGTTATTGTAAAATTTTTAATCCTTTGATAAATGAATATAGAAAGATGTAGTTTTATTTGGGAAAAATAATGCTAGTTGCTCAAAATAAAATCCTTCTAAGTAGTTTTTGTTTAATATTTATCACTTGTCATGTATCAAAAACATTTCAATTGGTAATTTTTAAGATAATGTTTGTAGTAAACCACATGATAAAGAATAAGAACATTTTTTCTAGTTTGGATAAATCCCATTAGTTTTAAGTAAAACATGACTATAAGAACAAATTTTTTATAATGGAAAAGAGAATGATTAATATTTTCACAAGAATGGAAAAATAAGTTTATTCCAAATGTTTATTTTGAACCTTAATTGAATCATAACCTAATGAGTTTTAGGTTGTTCATTGAAATAGGTTAAAATTTTATTTTAAGGAGAATATATGTGTTATACTTGATAGAAATCGCATGGTGACAAGATGACTAAAAATAGAATGTTTCCTTAAACATTTAGTTGAATTAGTCCTTGAACTCTCATTATAACAAGTTTCCAAATATTGGATTAATTTTTTTTTTCAATATTTCCTCACTCACAACCTTACTTTCTTCAATGTTTTCTTACTCACAACCTCACACTAAAGTAAGTTACCATTTTCAAGCTTCATGAAAAATTTGACACATCAAGACAAACTATATGATATCATGCAATAGTCAGTTATTATTAATAAATTCCCACACAAGGTTCACCACTCCAGTCCTCCGACTAGTAAAAATTTCTACATTTCCAACTTTAAATGAAGTTGATTTTAAATATACACATGTAACTATAAATGAAGATACTATTTTTCTTCTACACTCTCACTAAAGTTATACTTTACTATGTTCTACTAGGAAACATTGATCCCTACAATGGTTACTCCCCTCACAATATTTTAAAGTGGGCCTAAAAGATCACAAAATATCACTTTCAACTCTCTCATATATGAGAACTAATGTCATCCCAAACACTAATATCAGTACAATTCTTAGTGGTAAATTGACCTTATAAAGATCAAACTAATCCCTATTACTTCTCAATAATGTGATTCTTTTTCAAAACACATTTAGTGTAGATTTAATTACAATGTCCTCAACCAACTATAATAGCTTAGGTTTAAGGAAATTATAAATTAAATCAATACAAAAATAAAATTACTTGAGAACTAAGGGATCTCTCTAAAAAATAAAAACAATATTAAAATCCTCAAGGAATCACTCAAGAAACCTATCTAGAGTAAAAATAATATTAAAATCCTCAATGAATCACTCAAGCAATATGTCTAGAGTAAAAAATTGCAGATTTTATAAAAATATTTTCATAAGTATCAAGTAAATCGACAATGTCAAACATCGGGATAGTTACATCCAAAAAGAACTCTAAATGATGCATCCAAAACTCTCAATAATGAGATTTATAGATATGTGGTGTAGGTAAATGGTGGCGTCTTCTAGCCTTAGATCAATCATGATCTAGATAAATCAAGGTGATGGATGGGTTGGATTGATACGGTTTCAAAACCCTATGTTTTGTTCATTGTTCTATCTTTAATAGCCATCAAGAGGAGGGGAAGTAAATCATTCATAGGAGTCATGGGTTTTTAGTTTGGGTTTTTCATATCCTTTCCCTCTTTTCTGAAGAGTATGGTGGATTCCTAAGGTTTATTCCTATTTTTATGTAGTAGTAGGTTATGTTAATGTTTTTAGCCACTCGCTCAAACCCATAGGATGTGTGAAAAAATTACCCTCAATGTATTTTCTTAAGGAGGCTATCAAGACTAAATATTACTATATTTGTCATGGTTTGTTTTTCCATTTTAGAAAACATTGGTTCTACTTCTAAGTATTCCATTTTCCATTCATGGATTTAAAATATTTGTGCCCTCTAATGGAAGATAAAGTAGATTTTACCCCTATGAAAGGAGTATTTTAGTGTTTTTATTAATCATGGGACATGCGCTCTATTTATGAAAAGTTCGTGGTTTAAAAAGATCATCTTCTACTCACATCAAAATTTTTTTTCCTTCATTAAACCCCTACACCGAAGCCTTATTTAGCAATCCCATATTATTTTGGTTACATCATCTTCCTCTACAATTTTAGTGTGAGAACTACTTCAAATGCATTAGAAATGTGATGGGTAAAATATTGTCTTTTGATCCTAAAATTGAAAATGTATATAATTCGTGGTAACTCACTTTGGTCATTCAAGTCTAAAAGTAACAAAATTATAAAATACTTCTGTACTAGCCCACACTTTCTCAATTTGACCAATTATACTATGCCTAGCTATATCTCACTTAATCATACTTACACACAAAAAACTATTTGTTTGCATAATGTTCATATTAATTTATCAAATTAGTCTATTTCCTTGCATTCTATCTACTCTTGGCACCTAGCATTCTAATAAGAAAATACTAAGAGTAATAAAAATAAATCTAATCTATTATTCCCTTGAGATGTTGTATACTCTACACATTTATTTAGGGAATTCATTTACTTATATTTGTAAGCACAAAGAGCACATAATCTCAAGTCATGTTAGGAAAGGCTCAAGTACAATCATATTATTGCAAGGTCATGACTAAAAATTTTGTTGTATGCATTCTATATATAAAATGGTAGGTGAGAATGATGTGTGATTTGGTCCATGTTTGGAGTAGCAGAAACATGAGACATGTATAAGGGTTCCCATAATCCAAATAATATTTATTTTATAGGACTCTCATACCATATAGGGTTTTAAATATTTAATTGTCTACACAATGAGCATCATACTTGTTGAAGGTCTAAATTATATCTAGGAACAAATCGGGAAGCATTATAAGGACCCATAAAGTTTCACGATCTTATAGTGTAAAGGTTTGAAGTTATATCAAAGTAACATACGATTATTATGCTTTGGGATGTGTCATACGCCGTGTTTTAGGCATTTTGGTAGGACACATTTCAGAGACGAATCTTTGTAGGATCAGTTCTATCCATTTCCAATCATTAACCTGATCTAGATTAACAAAAATATAAAATATCATCTATGTAACTCTCCATTTCCTATTTTTATTACTTTATTTCATTATCTATAATTATTTATATTTATTCATGTATTATCCGATATTATTATAACCACCTCTAGAAACTAATCGATTAGGATAATCTACCATCGATACAAGTCCCATGTAAAATTTAAGCATTTCAACTAAATGAAATTCATCATTTTCCATATTTTGGTGGATCTTGACATATAAAAAGTTATATTGAAACTTATTGAGTTCATGGTTCAAGAAAGAGATTGGATTAAGCCCATAGAATATGAAGGAATATTATGTTAGTGCTCAAAGATTTTCCTTATGTCATATGGCCTTAGAGTACCAAAATCTAAAACATAAGCTTGAATGGAATATTTTCATGGTTAAAACATGCACTTCCCCTTAATTTGGTTTTGAAAGGTATGATAGAAAATACCTCATAAATTTATTGAGATGTGGAGAATATAGATGAGGCTGTCCTTAATTCTCGATTAGAGGAAGATGCCATAATTGATGAAATAATGAATACACTAGAGGAAGAGGTACTTGTGAGGGTGATTCCTATGAATATAGTGTGGAAATAGGTTATTAGTATGGGATCAAATGATATTGGTTTACAATGAGAGATTGAAGATGAAAATTGTCCCTAGAAGTGCCAGTTTGTCTACATTTAGTACTGGATATGGAAATATTTATTTTGGTTTGATAGTTATATCATGCTAAAGAGTGGATGGTGACATGAAAAAGATAAAACAATAGAAAAAGGGGATACCTAAACCTTCTAATATGATCCCACATTCTAAAAAATATGATTGATTATTCTAGTTGTTAGTATATAGAATACACTCACTTGTTGACAGACTATTCATTTTCCATATTCTTCACAAGTTTTGAATTCTTATATAAGATCTAGTCTTGTTTGGAAGAAGGATGTTAGCATAGTAATTAATGTAGATGGAATCATTTTTATTGATTGTTAGAGCTCAAAATTTCACCCTAGATGTGGTCATGAAAGATCAAGAATTTTGAGGCAACATGGGATGATCTATATAATGTGGGAGTTATAAAGCTGAGATCAACCTCTAGATAAGGTTGGTTGATTAACCTATTATAATGCTAAAACTTCTCCAAATTTTACCTACTCTAGGACATATAAGGGACTAGGGAGAGAGAGAGAGGGGATGCATGGAAGGGAAATTATAAGAAAAAATAGAGGTGATAGGAACAAAAAAGGTGGTGATAAACTCTCTATGATAAGTGATAAAATTATTTCATGATTTCATGGAAGACCATTTCATATGTTGTGCATAAATTCAGGTTCCCTAGAACACTTCTAGAAAACAAAATCGAGGAAGACTTTTTATTATGTTTGGCGGATTTACATACCTCTTATCATTCCGCGAATACTAAACTCTTATTTTAAGGATTGGGAGCATTTTTAAATTCTCTCATTCTATTGTAGACACCAAATATATGAATTTGGGTACATTTCTAGGTCCTAAAACATTTTAATGAATATGTGATTCTAAGCATGAAAACAAGTGGTTGACATGACTCTTTTCATAAATTTAGTTTTTATCTCTCTTACATATTTCTAGGGATACACATCTTATAGCCCTTCTACGGAACTTGAATGATTTATCTTTTGATGACCTCAAACACTTTCACCCAATTAGGACAGAAGCACCTATGTGCTCTTGTCCCTTTTAGGTGCTACTGTCCTTCTCTTTATTCTTCTTACTCTTTTGGGTCCATTTCACTTCTTGGTCACTTTTTGCACGTTACTTTAGCCTTTCAATTATCAATTATGAAATTCAAACAAGGTAATCATACATATACTTAATTAGTTCTTGTAAATAAAGGGTTGATAACTATAATTATTATCTATCACTATCTAAGCTTGCACAAATGAACAAGAGCATTATAAGGCATATTTCTAGCACATTTATATAATGGATACAAGTTGCACTAGTCTGCATACACAGCATAGGACGTGATTTCATTCTATTCCATCACACACATTCTACATACTTAGAACAATCTATATCTAGCCCTCTATCATTGTGAAACTTGCACAAGGGAAACCTAGGGCACATTGATAGACACATATAATAATAACAACATATAGTGGGATGTAGTAGAGTGATCGGTTGTAAGTTCACTCTTGGGAGACCATAGGGGTTAGTCTAACTCAAAATTCTACAATTTTATTATATTTGATGTTGTTTGAGGATATGTGCAATTAGTAATCTATTTTGTAGGTTACATATGAAATATGAACCTAATAGTGAATTCAGAGTGAAAAAGTGAATATTGGAAAATGACTTTTGACCTAGAAAAAGCTAGAACCTAAACATATAAGAAGAAAAAGGAACCCAAATCACTCACTAGCACTTGAGGCTCTCCTATCTTCATGTGGGTGTTTTTTTCCTATATATTTCTAGGGTTATAAACCCTCATCAAGCCTTTACAAATTTGTTTGTAGCCTATTCCAGCAAACCCACAATCAAAATCACTCCCAGGTTACATAAAATTAGCTAAGTCATAATCCCTCTCTCATTTGTTTAGGGTTTCACATTTTGAATTTTTATTGCTTGTACATTACTATAGTTTATTGTTTGAATATCATTTGTTACTCTAAAGTAATATTTAATTCAAATTAGATTAAATCTTTTACATACTTGTGGGGTCTACAAAACACTAACCCTTGATAAGTCTATGAAATATTAAGATAGTGTTCCATGTCTTCGACATTTGACTACACATAACATCCATTCCTTTACTCTTCGGATTTGCACATCTTTTTCTCTATGCATCATGACATCGAGGAACAAAACCCATGTTTCACATCTCCACATAATCCTATTTTTAGTAAAAATTACCTAAGTCTCCTTTTTTCCATTATGTTGCTCCACCAACTTGGGAATCCCATGGAATAGTGATTTTAGAATGCGTGGTACATTAAAACTAGTGTTCTATGACCTTTTTCAATTAAATGATTTTAGGTCCATAATTGATTTGGGAGTACTTGAAAACATCTTAGGGGTTATTTTAGACAACATTTTGGTGACTCAATGGGGTTATCTTCCCACTAGATATAAATACCAATGCCCTTTTGAGCATCCATTGGGCATGCAATCAATCTTATAAAATTTGAACAATAAATTATTAATTTTTGTTCTTAGTTGTGAATCAACATGAAGCATTACATGGACTTGACATTGATTTGTAATTTCCTTGGAATACTATTGAAGCTGATTTCTTTGGATTTATGAGTAAAAATTGTAAACTATCCCAGAAAATTTATTTTTTTCCAAGGAAGGAGCATGGAGAACTTGATTTATATATGATTTTTTAGGGTTAAGTGAATATGCATCGAAGGATTCCCACATATCTTATTTCAAACCATGGATAACTTAAAAGACATTTGTTTAAATACAAAATAATTCCCAAAAATTATATAAAAAGATGGAAAATCATACATGATCTAAGTAGAATCATGCAAGTATGTACAATGCCCTTATTATAAATAAGACACTCGATATAAGAACAAAAATAAAAAAGGAAAGAAAAAAACAAGTATGTATAAGATGCAAAATCCAAATCAAAGAGAAAGTTTGAATTAAATCCTTTTACTAGGATCTAAAGTGTCTTCCTATTAAGTATATATATGTCATAGATTTTGCCTATTTTTAAGAAGTTATATTACATTACCCAATCTCAAGTACATCGCACTTAGATTATCTTACCAATTTATCTCTATCTGTATCCCATTTAAGGACCGAATCTTGTACTTTGAAGTTTTGAGCCTTGACCTATTTATAAAACAACCGTGTGGTTACCTTAGTATGAAATAAGAATTACCGAATATTTTCTTGATGTAATTGTATCAACCAAAAGAGAAATCCTTACCTTCATATGCCATTTCCTCTAGTTGATCTGCATTGTTCTCTTCATGATTGATCAAGTTCTTATTAGTATAATTTTCCAAACCATTACCCCAAGGATAGTAATTAGAAGATATCTCAAAGAATATTCCAAGTCCAAGAGACCAATCCAAAATTTTTAGAGCCTAAGAAGGATTTTACATTATCAAAAATAATTTTTTGTGGAACTCCAAACCTTATCACAATATCCTCAATAAAATCAAGGATAGCTGATTCAATAGCTTCCTTGAATGACACAACCTCTATCCCCTTAGTAATATAATTTGTTGTTGTTAAAACCCATCTATGAACAAAAATTATGGAGGATTAATCATGCCTATAAAATTCTCCCCATTGAGAAAAGGGTTTATCATTGAATAGGATTAAGTGGGAGGGATGTGATCCTCCTTTTACTAGTGAAGAAAGCACATTATTTGAGTTTTATGACCCATTGATGAGCATCTATAAATAGTTTGGGACAAAAGTATCATGTATTTATATTTTTCATTGCTATGGATTTGTAAAACTAGGAAACCGTGGTGGAATTCCTCCCATACTTTTTCACTTGTTCAAAATCAATACATATTAAAACACTCCATCAATGTTCCTCTTGAAAATAATCCCACTAATCAATGATAAGAGAATTGATTACAACCTGAAATTCCTTACTTTTACTTTACTTATGCAAGGAGGATATACACCAATGGATAGGAATGTGTCAATGTCTTTAATCCAATTATGGCTATTGTTTGGATATTTTTATCTTGGGGTTTTGTAATATCTTACAAATATTTATGCATGAAGAGGAAGATTTATTAATTTTCATGAGCATCTAAATCTAGATGCTCACAAAGTTCTTAACCTCTCACTAATTTTTGGATTTAATGATCACATCATAATAAATAATATTATTCACCCATCGAACACTTTTATCACTAATTTATAATCCCATAATGATGTCTCTAACACTAGGGTGTGAGACAAAAACTTTGAAGTGATTACTAGAAAGCATACTTTTGAATTTTATGAGTGTTCTCACGATGGAAAATACTTGTTTTTCTATATGATAGTATTTTAATTGATAATCCTTCAACATTTGAGTAAAAATGCCAATGGTTATTTTGAACCTTAACCATTTTTTTGTGTTAAAGTAACACCAATGTTGGTGTTAGCCCCATGTACTTATAGAATGAAATCCTTTGAATGGTCAAGTTTAATAAGCGTAGGCACTTATGTAATTACCTCCTTTATTTTGAAAAATATTTCCTTTCCTTCTTTTTTCCATTTAAAAATTGAATCCTTCTTGAGCATTAAAGTGATAAGCTTAACCAATATTGCATAATTAGGAATAAACTTCCTAATAAAGTTAATATTTCCAAGGAATTATTGTAGAGCCTTCTTGTGAGTTAGAAAGGAAAGAGAGAGAGGATGGATGGGGTTATTTTAGGATGAATGGAAATATCATATTTTGAAACAATATGAACTAGCAATTTTCCTATGGAATCGTAAAATTACACTCCTCGGGGTTAAGAGATATTCAAAATTTCATGTCTCACAAACATTTTCTCTTTTAAAAATAGTGATATCATCTAAATTAATGAGGATGAAATAATTTATATACCCTCTAAAATCAATTTCCATTAATATTTGGAATATGGCACCTACATTTGACAATCTAAAATTCATCTTTTGATATGTATATATATTCCCTATGTAGTTTTAAATGTAGTGTAAAAATGATCCTATTCTCTAATGTTCATCTAATTAAAACCTAAGTAGTCATCCAACATAAAATAATCTTTCATATCCTTCTAATATTTGTAAAATTTGTTCCATAGAGATAGATGATAATGAGCTTTTAAGAAAACTTTGTTGAAATCCTTGAAATCCACATGAATCCTAATTTCTATATTTTTCTTCCTAAGTAATGTGGAGTCAAAAATCTTGAGATATTCATAATTCCATAAGAAGATACATTAAAGTTTTTACATAAGGAGATAAAAGATTACTTTTCATCTTCATCACATACGTTTCCAAGAAATATCTTCTTATCTTGTGTAATAGTGACTATTTGGTAGTCCTCTTACCTTGGTGTTATATTATTTTTTCTCCTTTGAATTCATCATTAGGACTAAAATATGCCTAAGAGTGACCAATACTTTGGATAGTTTTATTTTCCTTATAAAAATGATTTGATCACCATATCCATCATGTAGATCAAACTGCATCCTTGAGGAGAACTTTGGTTCATTTTGAAAAAATTCAATAATTTTTTCATCACGATAAAATATGTGTAAGATGATTTCATTATTTGGAATAAATTACCTAATAATCACCTTAACATGTTGCTCATTTCCTTAGATGAGATCCTTAACTAGGAAAATTTTGATGAAGATATTTCATCTGGTTTACTTCTTTGTTCAATTTCCTTGACACTACTTACAAGTTAACAACATCAAATATATCTAAGAGATCCCTAATTCGATGTATGTAAGCTTTTAATATTTTATCCTTGGTGGCATATTTCTCTCTCACTTTGTGGAAGACAAATTTTGTATCCCCAAAAATATGCAAGGCTTTGATTTGTTTCTTTTGTGATGAGAAAGCTATTAACTAATGGCTCATATTTTGCTACATTATTTGAACATACAAATTGTATCTATGAGAAAAGAAGAATTTAAGATTCATTAGAAAATTTAGAACTACTCCGCCTTGGCTCCATTTTTGCTTCTATAATCATCAAAGAACATTTTATACAAACTAGAAGTATTATCCTCTTCCTTAAATGATATGGAAGTGATGAAATATTATACATAAATGCAATATATACCTAACCTAGTTTCCACAATTATATCACAAGAATCCTAAAAATGCAGCTACCGATTTACACAAGTAATATCTCTCTCAATATATTACTCTATCTCCATTCATACAAATAGATTACAACTATATAGGAATATGCAACTCCTATAAACTAGGAAGTTTTCTAACATAATCCTATTTAGTTGTGATTGTTACTCATGTAACAATACACAACTCAAATCATACGAGTTGTTAAAAAATCCAACTAATATATATCAAACATGAATATTAATACCCATGTAAATATTAAATTCCTAACATTCCCCCCTTAATGTTTACATGGTAATAAAATAACTTTGCACTTCCTCTGCAGCTTGCCGCCTCTACGCGCTCATGATCTTGGCACACACTCGAACTGAAGGTAGAAGAAGGAACACATCAACTTCTTATTGACCATGCACTGTTGGGAACACATATGACCAACGAGGATGGGAACACACTCAAGAATCATCTGCTTATCAACCAGTCACTCTAGGGAACACATTTGACCTAACAAAGTGTGGGAACTCAAGTAGGAACACATCTGAATAGCCTTCAATGGTTTTTAGGAGGCTAACCACAAACCTAGGTATGAACAGGAACACATCTAACTGTTCTACCTCATCAAGACTCATGATGTTGCCTTTCACTATGCTATCTATTCTTTACTATGTTTTTGCATTGGGAAATAGGAATAATCACATACACAACTGAAAAAATAGAAATGGAACATTGGATCATGTTGATCATGTTCCCCCCTCAATGTGAAATTTCCACTTATTGAAAACTACAAACTATAAAAACTGAAGCTCACAATTGAAAGCAAACTCACATTGAAAAGCATATACTCAAACTATATATATGCCACCACATCTTCATGCGGCCCGTCTTTGGTGACTAGCGAGAGGTCGCTATTTGACTTCCGACCTCGATGCCTCCATCCTCCAATAAAAATTATCTAATAGAGAAAATCTTCATCACTTTGATTTTTTGTATAAGCAGTATTTCCTTCCTCTTCATTTTCTCCTTCGTCATCATGACCATGACATTATCTTATAGTTTCCATCAAGTAATTCTTCTTATCTTTTCTTGCAATTTGAGGACAAGTGACCAGATTGTTTGTAGTAATAATAGGTGAGCCACTTCTTTGAATATTTATAAGATGATCCAGTTCGAAAGAAGATTTAGATCTTATTTTATCTTGTTTCTTACCATACAAGGATTTTTCCTTTGGTTATGCAAACATGATTCTCTTTTCTTCATCTAGCAAAGAAGAAATAAGTTCTTCTAAACTTGGATTTATTTTACTCAATGTAAAGACCATGTTAGAATAGCATGGAGGCATGCTATTGAGTAATACTACTTTAGCATCATCATCAGGCACATCTACACTTATTCCCACTAGTTGATTGCAAATAGAATGAAACTTACTAATATGTTCCACCATGTTGTCGCCTTCTTCCATCTTGAGGCCAAACAATATCTGTTTTAAAGATATTGTTGCACTTCCATCTTGTGATCCAAACAATTTGTTCAATGTCTCCCAAATTGTGTGAGAGGAATTTTTAAGTCTATATGATGCAAATAAGAATTTGATAGACCCAATCCAATAATCGTTATAGCCTTTCGATCTCTGCTTGTCCATTTTGCTGCTTCATTTGCATGTGTCGGTTTCTTCTCTTTTCCATCAACAATATCCCACAAGTCTTTGTTAATTAGGAACAATTGAGTTTGTACTTTCTAGGTATGAAAATCTTTACCTTCAAATTTTTCAATGTGACTCAACTTATCCATTATGACTCTTCACAATTTTTTTCTTTAAAAAAAAAAATATATAGGTGTCGAAAATGATGAAACAAATAGATAATAATGACTATAAATTTGATTTGTAATGGACAACTACAAATCTATTAATTCTAATATACATGAACGACTAGGACACAATAACTCCTTTTGACTATACAAGATGGCAATATGAAATAAATGATTAAAAACAACTATTAAAAAGTAATTAAAGATTACTTTTTATAACAATGTTATAATTGTAAACCTAAGACACAAATATCTATGGTAATTGACCCACAAAATTTTTTAAAAACATTTTATTTTTTGTGAAAAAAAAGGTTTGACTAAACCTCAACTGATTTCATCTAAAAACAATTTAATAATGACTAACAAAACCACCTACTTGACCTGATCAATTTATTTGCACGTGGATGATCAACGACTCTTTTTAGCACGTAGATCTTTGTTAGCACACAAATATCAAACACTTTTTATTTTCTCCAATAATCATTGGCTACAATTTCAGAAAAGACCAGGTCACAATGCCGTGAAGGACGGTGATAGGTTGTTGTGCAGACTAGATTTTTGGTGGCGAATACAATGGGAAGTAATCACTGATCAATCAAGTCTCAGCTACCACTCAAGAAATTACCAGAGTTGTCAATAGTATTTCCGACCACCGCATGTATTGAATCGTTGAGCTCACCCAGAAAATCTTGTTTATCAGCAGCTTCCCATACTTTGTAGACTGTGAATCTACTTTCAAGAGTATCTTGTAGGTACGACATCATTAGGCATGTTATCAACACGCTCTTTTGAGATTCAATGCATTGGCTACGTGGAGAATTGATTATGGCATGGTGATCAACTTACAACATACGCCGTTGCAAGTAGATACCAATGGCGAGGAGCTATGAGACACGGCTTACTAAAAATAGACCTCACATTTTGAGAGAATGCTGGACTGAAAGTTTCCAAAAGAAAGTAGATAACTAGGTCCGAATACTGATCATCAACTGCACTTGAGTTAAGATCTGCACATGAGACGCCCTCAATAAGACTACATACGCACCTCCCAATACGTTACAACTTACCAAGTGTATGAGTCTAACACATGGAGGAGCAGATTGACATTTATGCAAAATCAATCAACATTGAAGTTCTTTCGTAACATTCCAAGCACTCAAATAATATGAAATGCTTCACAACAAATTAATCTTTCATCTTCATTCAGACTCTTAAGTATTTTGACTATGGATCTACAACGCTCTGTTACCAAATAAAAATGCAGTTACTGATTTACATAGTAATATCTCTCTCAATATATTACTCTATCTTCATTCATACGAATAGATTACATTTATATAGGAATATGCAAGTCCTATAAACTAGGAAGTTGCTCTAATAATAATCCTATTTAGTTGTGATTGTTACTCACGTAACAATACACAACTCAAATCATACAAGTATTTAAAACAACTCTAACTAATATATATCAAACACGAATATTAATACCCATGTAAATATTAAATTCCTAACAAATTCAAGTCATAGTGTTGTTTAGACCAATCATCTAATAAGAGATCATGAATTGGATAAAGGAGGATTAATCTTCTCTATTGAAACTAACTCATAATCTTCATCCTCGTGTATGAAACAATTAAATTGTATAGGAGTAGGGTCACAATACTCAACATGATAAGTAAATATTGTCTCAGCCCTTATTGAGAACCTAATACCATATCTAGTACTTTTGAGAACATGAGACCAATTTGAAGACAAATATCCCCACCTTGGCCGTGAAGCCTCTTGATATACAAATGGAAAACAAAGGAGGAAAGTCAATAAATGAGATATCTTAGGTCATAGTTAAACTTAGATAAGCATGAAGGGTTAACTCATTATTTTTTATCACTCCTAGAATGTTGATTATTGGTCCATCAAGTTGTAAGACACCATTACAAAATATATTGTACTTAACACCTAGGATATTATAATTTTTCTTAGGCATCGAGAAAAGTGTTATCTCTTGAGTAATTCATACAATTCTAAACTAAATTTTCCTACAATTAAAGACATATAAAATGGAGGGTTTTTACCCTTTGTTACTAGTTCTCCTTTGGTTGGCATGGGCTGACCTTTGAATTTGTTGTTTATAGAGATGGTTTGGATTGGTCAAGATGCTTCAAATGTTCATATATGATATCCCTCCGAGATGTTATAGACAGAGCATCTCACATTGTCACATTAACATTTATCCTCATCATTTTCTCAACAATGTTGAAGGGAATGCCCACATATTAGTGCATTAGAGGTAGGTTGTTCTTATTCTTTGACTGTATATTGTTGGAAAAGATATTCTTGGTTGGGAAACAACCTCTTTCATAGAGATGGGTTTGTTATAAGTTCTAGGAGGCTTTTTCTTACTTAAATATGATCCAACCTCAGTTTCTATTTGAAGATAATTGTCTTGATTAGAAGAAGATGAAGGTTGAATATTAGTCCTTGGATTATCAGCAATATGAATTTTTGGTCTGTTAGAATTGATCATAATTTGATTAATTATAAAAGTTTGTTAGATCCAAATGCATGAGATTAGCCTCAAGGAAACTTCTTGACCTCTTTCCATATTGGAATTGGATATATCTATTATGATTCATGCTAATTGGAAGAATTTTGAATAATCAAATCTTGAGCTTGTAATGCATTTGCATAATTATTATAATTATATGACCGATCGCGTAAATTTTTTTTTTTCTGTATGGTATTATTTTACACTAGATTGAGTGCCTTACTTGAGATAATAGAAGGAATATTCTACGAAGGGACAATTATTTTAAGGGGAAGATGGACGTTTTGAACTTGCAACCTTATATTATCATAATTTTCCCCATATCTATGATTTAGATATTAGATTCTATATGTAATATAACCTTGATCAAATCATTGACCTGAAGATTTACCGTGATTGGAATTTAGATAGTTTCTTTAAGATTTATCTTGCTTCTTTTCCATAGTTATAATTTTATTGTATGATTTCCTAATGAGGGATCTCATTTCATCATCATAATTTTTTTTACGGGAAGGATATGAGGTGGATGAAATAAAATAAGAATTTTGTTTAGGAATGGGGGCAATATAAGGTAAAGAAGCATGAAGTAATTCAAGAAACATAGGCATTCGTAATATAGGGGCTATTTTGATAGTTTTATCAAAAAAATTCAACCCTACTCACTATTATATATGCATCAAGTAATTACATAAAACCCATAGGTTTGATCATAACCACTATATCAAAATTCAAAGATCTTAAGAAGTAAAGGCAAGTAACTTGAGGCATTGGTCTTAAAATAATTGGAATTTTACCCCATGTTTTCTGGAATCTAAAGTTGAAATCATCCATAATCTCATTGGGACCCTTTTAATAGTTATTAGCTTCTCAAGTAGGTATATATTGTCTACTTTTTCTCGAAATGTTGATAAAGATCTATACAAAGCTCATCCCAATTGTTAATGGAAGTAAGTATCAAACATCTATACCATTGAATTTCTTTACCTTTAAGTGAAGAAGAAAAAACAATAACTGCAACATCATCTTCAGTAATTGTTGAACATTTTGGTAATCATTAAAAAGTGGCATGAAAAAATTTATATTTACTTAGTTTTGATAGATGAAGCAATAACATAAAGGAAATCAACAGTTTGATGTTTGTTTTAGGATGCAATTCCACACATATGAGGCCATTTCAGGATGTCATCTTCACCAAGACCATGCATCAACCATGAATGACTCCTATGTAGGGCTTGGATGAATACGGGAATGGTATCACACATTAGAAATTGCATACTTGTAATAAGTCAAGTTACAAATTTGAGGTAGCAAAGGATAGTACAGTTGTATCAGGTGTTATTACTTGTGTTTTTGATAATCAAATAATAGTCAAATCAATTCATTATAGTTCCTTAAGATTATTTGAATTTTTCTTATGATACTAAGTTGCAGCGGTTCATTTTAGATTATGTAATTGAAAATAAATGCAAAAGAAACACTATACAACTCGTAACAACAAGTTAAGTTACAGATTTGAGGTGGCAAAGGATAGTACAGTTGCATTACGTGTTATTACTTGTGTTTTTGATGATCAAATAACAGTAAAATCAATTCATTATGGTTCCTTACGATTATTTGAAGTTATTTTATGGTACTGAATTGCAGCGGTTCATTTTAGATTATGTAACTAAAAAGAAATGCAAAAGAAACACTATACAACTCATTACTTAAGGCAATTGCATATATTCATAAGGAATAATTGTACAAATATCCACACAAGTTATGAGATATGGCTGAAATATAAATCAATATATATTTAATTAAATATAGAAATGTAAAGAGTAAAAGGAACCCGTCATTACTTGTTTGATGAGATCCTCTTCCTTGCAAGCTGCTTCTACAAGAGTCCAATTGTGGCTTTATTGTAACTGAAAAAGGTTAAGAAAGAAGTTATTAGAGATCCAGGTTACTTTTCTCGGTTATATTTATAACTGTGAATTTATATACATCATCAATTGAGGCAGAAAGAAATGGTATGCAAAATAGGATAAACAAGATTTCATGGAAATAATATAGTTTTGCAGTCTTATCAAGCACATATGAGATTTAGGTATGATTTTAATATTGAATAGAGTTTTAAAAATGAAAACATATCATTCTAGATTCAAGGGGTATGAGTATTTCTAGAATGTATTTTCATAATACAGAAGTATAGGTTAAACATTAGCCATAAACCTTCAAAAATTCATAAGCTAAACAAATTACCTTCAAAAATTCATAAGCTAAGCAAAGTACATCATTTCCAGCAATGGGAAACTTCAGTTTCAAAATGAATTTTGCATAGAATAATAAAAATCTACAAATACAATTCATTCATTTAAAGTCAATTATAGTGTACAGAATTTTTGAAGGCTAAAAATTTAAATCTTAACTATATTTTAAAACAGAAAGTGAACATAGGCGTACGTATTTTTTGAAGATGAAATATATTATGATCTAGAATATCAACCATCAAAGTAAACTTTTCAGAAATAAGATCAACTATTTCTATCAAACATACCTTCAAGAATAGAATTTTTCAGATTAAAAAATGGTACATGTTCAACATGATTGATTAGAAATCATAGTGTTCAACAATAAAATAAGCTATAGATATGAAACATCATTTTGAGTTTTACTTCGTAGAAACTCCAAACTCTTCCATCAAGTAATGAATAGTAACAATGAATGGAAAAAGATTATAGATATGTTAAAGAATGCATCAGGTTTCATAGAAGTATGCTATAAGTGTTCATTTTAAGATGCAAATCAATGACCCAATTGCAGTTATCATGATAAGACCTGTTTATTTCCTCTCAAGTTCAAATTTTCCATGGTATTATTAGCTGAAAAAACATGTGCAGGGTAAATAATAAGCCACGGATATGAAGTAGAAAGGAAATGTTTACCAAGCCATTTTAGGACAATGAGCCGGTTTAACAGTTAATGAGCTCCCAATCAACCCAAAAGAGCTAGTAAATATCAACCAATGTGAGCTATGGGAGTAACTCGATGAGTGAACACCAAAAGTTGGATTTTAAAGAGAGTAAGGTTGAATTCAAACAATCTAGTGAGCTATAAAACAATAGATCAGGCCAAGCTATGTAGCATCGATCCAACAAATATACAAAATCCGCCTCTTAAACGATGAGTTGGGTTGCAATAACTCAAAAATTTAAAAACAATTTCATACAACATAACTCTTACCTATGTAAAGGTCCAACACCCAGTTGATAAAAGCACAACAAGACTCGAATCACAATGGAAATATGGGAGTCTGAATTAAAAATGCATAGTACATGGAAGAAAATGGAAAGATAGCAACTCCATGGATAATTTCAAACTGAAAGTTACCTTTTTGTTAATAACACAGCCAAGCAATGTAGAGCCACAAAAATATCCTGCAAAATGAGCTACTTGAAGAGGCCATGGTTGAGTTTTGCAGTGAATAGGGTTATCCACATAGCCAACAACCAAAGATAGGCCGAGCTAAGAATTTAAGTGTGAATCCATTTATGAGGAGATCCAAAGAATACACCCACAAAATTAAAAGTGGAAATCCCAGAAACAAAGGAGTCAAACAATTCATTAAACATGTAAGGAATGATGAGCCGCAGTCAACACGATGTAACTCGACCAATCCATAGAATGAGTTATGCAATACAAACAGAGCTCGTTTCTATCCAAAATGAGTAGAGATAAAGGGGTAAAATCGAGCTCGTTAAAAAATCACAACTAAGCCATATGAAGGACTCATGAAACAGTGCCAAAGATAGAGCTGATTCATTAAAAATCTAGTTGAGAACAATCAAACCTCATCCAAAATGCAACAAGATCAAAACATCGAGCTTTCCAAAAAAAGTGGGCATTTGTTACCAAAAAACTCAAATAATAACACGAAATCATAAATTGAGCTAGGTACAACCTATGGTCGAGCCATTCTAAACATTCCAAGACAGTAAAAATGGCGGAAAATACACAACCCCACTCGTGGGTTAAGCAAAAACACATTCCCCTCAGCAACTCGAGATGGGTAATGGGGAATAGTAAACTATAAACCCAAATTCTTGCATTTCATAATGGAGAGCTAAATATTAGATGGTGAGTTATGGTTTAACTTCCAATGAAAACCAATGAATGGTAGGAACCAAATCTACAAATCCCATCGGGTTGAGGTTTACAAAAAACGTGACAAGTAGAAATAAATAATGAGCTCAAGGAGTTCAGAGTACATGAGCTGGAACCCAAAACCCAAAAAACCATGGCGAAGAAGGGCATGCCATATCTACTAATAAAACAAAGTTAATGATGTTAAAAATGAAAACCAATATCTTGCAAAGAAATGTTGGCTCAAACACCTCTAATGGTGATCCCAGACAATACATTATAGAGAATCAAAAAGTAGTGAAAAATAGATATAGAATCTCAAAAACTTAATGGCCACCATGAAAAAATTGACATGGTCTCCCTATGCAACCAGAAGAGAAGTCTCCAGAAAGCAAGGTGCAAATGAGAAGGGTATTAGGATTTCAGACCTATTTTCTTGGGTTGCATAAGTTAGAAATAACCATTGGTTAACCTTGATCATGATTAGAGTAGCTTTGATCATGATTAGATGATGTTTTGAAATTATTATTTGCTATGTGGGGAAGAAAAAGCCAAATGCATACTCAAAACCAATCAAATAAGACAAATTATTACTATTTTCAAGTAAGTGGTTGGTTGTTATCCATGTTGGCCAAGTCATAGAAAAGATAAACATCAACCATACATGCCAAAACTAAGGAGAGTGTCGTAAAAATTACCTTAGGCTTTGTTAAACAAAACATGTTACCTTATTCTTTGTAAAGAGACAATTGAAAAAGTCAACTAAGATGGAAATAGAAAGTGCAAGCTTATTTTTAGCTTTTGAAGACTATGAAGGGATATTTTCTCCCTTTGTAATCATGCGCACATTCTAGCTTTATTATTTGTATTCAAATTGTGCAAGTGTGGATAATATTGGATTTTTATCCAATTAGTGAACCAGTCAAATTTAGGTTGTGTTATTTTTAGAGAAGAAGTGGGGTTAATCATATTATATGTACCTTGCTTGTGCAAGCTAGAGGGGGCTTATTCATTCCACATACTTATGATATGTAGAACTTTGTATTGGTGTACTTGATTGAAGCAATATAAAGATAATTTTTTCCTTTCAATTGTAACAACAAATTTGTGGTATGTTTTAGTGAATAGTATATTTCCTTCACATGCTCATAATTTCCAAGAACATCTATTAAGTTTTTTTGTAAGTTTTGCAAATAATTTAAGTGTATGCTAGTGCCTTTTATGAGTGTAAAAACTTGGATCAAATAGAAATTTAAGTGAATGTCATTAGTTCTTTAGTAGTCAACTAGTGTGTTTTTGTGTAGTGATAGGTCCCAAAACGTTAGTGTATCACCTATTTACATGATTTCTATAATTTTAAGTTTTTTTCTCCCTCAACCCCCCCGAGAAAAGTAGATTAGGCTATCTATCACTGGGAACAGGACATACTCTAGAGGTTCTCCTTAACATGAGTGACCCACAACTCATAGGAGCTCCCATTGTATCAGCCGAAGTGAAGAGTTTCTTACATATTCTTCATCCTAGGGTGTACTTGGACTGATAATTTTTGGCACTCGGTGGGACCTGACCATATTTTGTCGTTATTATCAACATGTAGATGAAGATAGTTTTTTCTCATGGTTGTTCCAAAAATTTCACTTTCCCCAAATCAACAACCTAATATTTTTTGCAATAGTTATCAACACTCAAGAGAACATAAACATATATTTAAGAGTTGCAATCAGCTAAAAACCATTTAGCTAATACCAACTTCTTGCTACTTTGACTATTTTAGACAAATATTTTGACAGATCAACATTATTACGGTGAATATTAGTTGCTTTCTAGAGTGATTAATTGTAAATTTCTTCATGTTCCATGCCTAAAGTGAACACAAGGTCATCAACAAGAGGCATTCCTTTTGAATTTTCTCAATTACCTCTTAATTCAGTTAGAAGAAGAAGGCTTAGGAATACTACACCTTATAACATGCCTAATATTTCCATTCCTCCAACTCAAAAGTTTTTAATACAATTTCTAATATTTCCAATGGCTAGAAATCATCCTTTTGTAGCCTTCACAAATGGTATCCCTTTGCAAATTGTTGTTTATCATGACTTACCAGTTGGTGCCTTGAAAATTCTTCCCTATTTCACTAGTGAAGACCAAACCACTCCTACTAAACATATTAGAGACATTTTTCCCTATGTTCTATCTATAATCTTACTCAAGAGGATGTTTCCTTAAGATTACTTGCTACATATTTTAAAGGTCAAGCTCTCTAATGGTATAAAATTTTGACATGATAGGATCAATCACTACATGGAACGTTTTTGGGGCAACATTGTGTAAATATTTTGAGGACAAATCAGACCATCTATCCCTCATTGAACAACTTATAACCATTTAAAGATCACCCCTAGAATTCAAGACAAACTTTAATTTGAGATTTATAAGAACTTGGAAAAGGATACCACAAAAGAAGTTAAGCCTTTAGTTGAAGATGCATTTTTGTACTACTTACATGGGTTAAGTAGTGATATTGATGTTATGATTCAATAAATGGGTGGTGCTACACTTCCTGCAACTTTTGAAATAGTAGTAAGAGTAGAAAAAAACCTTATACAAGATGGAAAATTTTCCCCTTAACCTTCTATCTCATTTTTCTCGAGCTATCTCTATTCCACCTTTTGCAAAACCACCACTACCTCACACAATTCAGCCTAAAGAGTTGTATGTGTTCAAAACAGCCCTACAAACCATTGGGAATGAGGTAATAACACTAAAAAGAAACCAATTTCAGAAAAATAGACCATATCAACCACATTATCATCCTTATAATAATTTCATACCTCCCGATCAAGGTTATAGGCCTTTATATCAATCTCAAGGATATATTCCAATAGTATAACCACTTGTAGTTGTTGATGCAAATGCCCCTAAAAATTCTAGATAATTAGTTCTAGTGCAGCCCCAAAATAATATGATGTCGGATCCTAATTTGTAGCCTAGTGAGAAAAATGCATCATTGGAAATGGTGCCACAAGGTTTCCCATTCCTTATATGACACAAGAGAAGCATATTCTCAAGTTCAACAGAGTTCTTATCTAGTAACATAAGGTCATCCAAATTTTATGTAGGGCGATAAGATATAACTATGGTAAAATTTGAATTTAGTGATCGTGTGGCTCTAAATAAGAAAATTGAACCCAAATAAAGAAGTGAGTTTGTTATATCTATTACAAGGTCAAGAAATGGGGATAAGGATGTAATTACAAGTGATCAAGATTTTGTACCATCTCAAAAAACTCAAAATACTAATACTAGTAAGATTTCTTTTTTACCCAAGTGAAACACCAAGTTGTTGTTTCAAAAGATCAGTTTAAGGTAGGATTTGTCCCATTTAATATTATTGATAATATGAATAAATCACATGTTACTATGAGTATGTGGGACACATTATCGATTATGGGAAAAATATTTTCTTTTCAAAGAGCTTTCAAGTCTGAAAAAAATAAAAAACAATAAAGGTACATAAAGTACAAACAACATGGTCATGAAAATGTAGATCAACAAGTAAATAATTCAAAGCAGAAAGCATCTAAGAAGGAAAAAGCTGATGTTAGTGAGGTAATATTAGTAAAACCACCTCCTTTATATCTTTCATTGTGACTCCTTAGTTCATAGTTACATGGTGGATAGTGGATCAAACAACACTATCATGCCCAAATTGGTTGCTGAAAAGTTAGTACTAAAATATGAACCAAGTGCCAAAGGTGTTTTATAGCTAGATGGTTCACCAACTAAGACAATAGGCATGATTAAAAATTTGAAACTTACTTTACATGCTTTCCCAAGTGTAATTTTTTATAGGATGTGATGGTAGTGGATTTTCCACCTTATTTTGGCATGCATTTGGAGAGAATTTACATCCAAAATTGGAGGTTACCTTTCAGTTGATTGGTCTTATCTCATTTTAGAACCAAGTATGGAACTAAAGTGACCATTAATTTTGAGCCTTTGTCAAATTTTCACATTGAGCCTTATACACCTAACACAATAAATGCAAATTATGTTATCAATGATGAACAATTGTGTGAGATTGAATCTGAAACTCTTCATGCATTAGAAGGCATTCCAGATTTGTTTAAGGATGAAATGACTAACGAAGTTTATGAGTATGATATTTATAAACTTATTGTGGAATATCCTCTTGGAATCTATTGTATTCGTTTAGATAACACTGAAATTCCAACCATGGAAAAGAGAAATTAGCAAGATGATGGTTTATGGAAATATATTTTTGATGGCTCCAAAAATCAGCATGGTTCAGAGTTTGTTTAATGTTGATTTCACCCACCAAACATAGGTATTTTTCAGTTGTTAAGTTTCAGTTTGGTTGTTCTAATAATGTATCAGAGTATGAAGTACTTATCCATGGCCTTGAGTGGGAAAGAAAGAAGGGAATCAAAAATTTGCAGGTTTATGGTGACAACGAGCTTGTTATACATCAAGTAAGAGGTTCTAATTCTTGCAAAAATCCATTAATGAGGACTTATAGACATAGATTTGGGACATGCTTAAATATTTTCTTGCTTTCAAAATTTAAATAGTTTGTAGAGATAGAAATAAGCTTGCTAATAGACTTATAGCCATTGGATCTTAGTTTTACATACTTACGTAGATATTACAACTGATAAATTGCAGCCTCAAATAAAGGTTATAGTGATGCCATCCATTTGGATAACAACTCACATTGGAAATTTTTTGATGATGATACTCATATAGTAAAAATTTTGTAAGAGGAGAATGAGTTTTCTTCCTAAAATCAAGCAAAAATTCAAAATAGGTACAAAGATCAGATTATACAACTTAAAAAACAAGATTCCATAAGGCCTTGTAACTTTAGAGAACATATTTGGAGAGAATGATGAAATGAAAAAAAAAGATTTTTCCTTACTACAATTACAAATCAGCATGAAAGTGTGACCATTCTTAATGGCAAGAACCTCAATCTTAGTAAGGTATGTCCAAAAGCTTAAAATGATGAATTCATTAAGTTAGGTAGAGAATATACAGATGTGTTTGCATGGAAATACAATGATTTAAGGGTTTTTTATCCCTTACTAGCTCAACACACCATCGAATTAGAAGTTGATGCTAAACCAAGTAAGATAAAGAGAAAAGGAAAATCAACCCAAAAAAGGAACCATTGATGACGAAAGAGATTGAAAAATTGATCAAGTCATCCATTATCTTTTCCATTAAGAATTCCACTTGGGTAGCTAACCTTGTACCAGTGAGGAAAAAAATGGAAAAAGCAAATTATGTGTTGATTTTTGAGATTTGAACAAGGCCTCACTCAAGGATCACTATCCTTTACCATCCATGGAGTAAATAATTAAGTTGATTACTAGTTCAGAAAGGTATTCTTTACTTAACGGGTATAGTGGTTACATCCAAATTCTTGCCAAAGAATAATACCATTTCAAAACAACATTCACAACTAAGTGGGGCACTTATGCATACAAAAAATGCCATTGATTATCTAATGCAGGTGAAATATTTTAGAGAGCCATGCACATGGCATTCTAAGGTATTATTAACAAGTTTTTTCTTGTTTACTTGGATGATATAACAATTTTTTTAAATCTTGTAAGTGATCACTTATCTCAGCTCAAAGAAGTGTTTGAAAGATGTAGAGAATATGGAGTGTCACTTAATCCCAAAAAGTGTGTCTTTTCTATTCATGAGGGTAATCTTATTGGTAATATAATTTCAAAACATAGTATGAGAATTGATTTGGAAATATCTAGTTCCATTCTTGCATTATCAATGCCCATGCATTAGAAAGCATTGCAATGTTTTCTTGGGAAAATTAATTTCATAGGGAGATACATTTATGATTTTTCTTTATTATCAAGATCATTATCCAACATATTGAATAAAGATTATAGTTTTACATGGATAAAGGAGAGGTAAACAATTTTAAAGTCATCAAATAAGCTATTGATTCAGCTCCTACACTCATAAATCAAAATTTTAGAATTTTTTTCATGTTTTATGCATATGCTAACTTTGACACAATCTCGGGAATGTTGACACAATAGAATAAATAAGGTTTGGATCAACCAATAGCATTCTTTAGTCAAATCTGATGGATTATGAAATGAGGTATTCTTTTATTGAGAATCATGTTATTTCCATTGTTATATCTCTCAAAAAGTTCAGAAATTTACTCTCTAATAATAGATTTCACTTAATGGCTGCCCACCCAAGAATTAAATGTTTTCTTTAAACAAGTACATAAGTGAAAAAAGATTAGAGTTTAGATTACTAAAATAATTAGAGGAAATTTTTATGTGAGCACTTGGCTCAAGACTTGCAAGAGAGAAAAGAATTTGTATTATTGCTCCAAAATGATCCTAAAGAAGCAAAACATCATCAACCTTCAAGTTGGCTTTCAGAAATGATAATGTAACTTTTGCATGGTACATATCCACCAAATTTAAAAGATAAAAGGAAGATATTTAATATTGCAATCAATTCCTTTATTGTTGGTTAATGGTGTTTTATTAAAAAAATACATTAATGGTATCATGAGATGTGTTGAACCAAACCAAGTTGAGATAATACTGTATAATTCCATGGTGGACAAGGTGGAGAAAATATTCTGCAAAAACTACATCCCTCAAGATCATAAAAGGTATATATTGTTGGCCAATCCTTTTCAAGGACTACCATGCTTAGGTAAGAAGATGTCAAAAGTGTGCATTTTTCATAGGTAAAGAGAGGCTTGTTGCCTTACCACTGCAACCAATTATAGTGGACCATCCCTTTGCTTAATGGGGTTTAGACTTCATAGGCCTTATAAACCCACCTTAAATATTAGATCATAGATTGATACTCACACCAACTAACTATTTCACATGATGGAATGCATCGCTGGATTTAAAGGAAGAAAATGAAATAAGCATCTTAGAATTAATGAAGGTATAATAACCATGCTTTTTTTCCTTCAACCATTAGTTAGATAATGCAAAATATTTTGTTGGTGGAAAGATTGCTAAATAGGTTGTTAGAAAGGGTATTTATCTTAGTACTTCTTCAAATTATTATCCACAAGGAAATGACCTTGCTGAATCAACTAACAAGAATATTTTGAGAATAATTAATAGAACTACTAATGAGAATCAAATAACTTGGCATAAAAATTGAAGGGATCCCTATGGGATGATAGAATCACTCACAAAAGGTCAATTTATAACTCACCATTCAAGCATGTTAATGGTCTTGAAGGTAAGCTTCTTATTCCACTTAAGCTTCCATCCTTGGAATTTATGCATCAAGTTGAATTGATGAAAAATGAACCAATGGAAGTAAGATATGCTTAGCTCATAGAACTTGAAGAGGATAAATATTAAGTAATGAAATAAATGGAGCTAAATCAAACATAGGTTTAAACTGAAATTTGATAAGAAAGTTGTAGATCAAGAATTTTTCAATAAAGGCAATTTAGTGTTGAAAAGGGACGAGGATAGAGAAAAACCAAGTCCTCACACAAAGTTTGATTCCTTGTGGAGTGGAACTTACATGATTATCAATTATAAATCTCATAATAATTTTTAACTTGCAAGAATGGATGAAGAAGAGCTTTTCATCCCATTCAATAGGATCCATCTCAAGTATTTTTCTAAAAATATAAGTTGACATTATACATTAATTTCTCATACATTCATTTAAGTTGTTCTATACACATTTTTTTTTTCAATATGTGGCTTCCATATTAGCTGGTCACCTTGTAAGAGTATAAATTTCCTTCAAATATAGTTTTACATAGTTTGTAGTTACTATTCTTTCATTTTTTTGAAGGATTTTCAATCTTTATCGTGATTTTGGCCTTACGCATGCTTAGTCAAGCTTGAATAAAGGTTTTAGACTAGCTTACATGGATGGAAAATATCATATTCAAAGGAGTTCTATTGACATTTCTCACACATGTGAGAGAAAGGTAAACTCTACACTTTTGTTTCTCATAATTGAAGGGTTGGTTTGATGGACCTAATGTGACCATTTTTGGTCAATCATCGGAAGGGGTTACAATTTTTTTATTTTTGGTCGGTTTGAAAAGTTTTTTGGAAAGAAATACAAGAAAAACAATATAACAACCACTCAAGACTACCTGTAGGGCCTTAATGGAGGTGGTGAGGAGTATATCAAGCCATATATAAACCACGACTTGCACATCAAAGAGTAGTTTTGTAGATTTGAAAGTGACAACGAGCTACATGGGTCAAAGAACCGAGTCATGCGTAGGATGGAGAAAATAAAACCATAAAACCCAAATCGAGCATAGTTAGGTAAATATAAAAATGGAGATATTTAAGGGTTAAACTTAAGATAAATGGAAAAGTAAACTAGTCATGCAAACATGAAATAAAAGAAAAGCAATCAATTGGCTCGACTTATAATAAAATAAAATTGTCAACACCCTCAACCCTTGAATAGGAAAACACTCATGAAAGGTCTACACCAACAAGAAATTTAGATACTCTTGAAGAAGTAGGAAGCATGGTTGGATTCGGGTCTCTGCATAACCATTTTGGTTTCATTGACTTCAAGTCCCTAGAGTGAGCCAAACATGGATAATTTTTTTCAGTCTAGGAAACAACCAAACGCATAGTCAAAAGGCCAACAAAAAACTAAGGATAAAAGGTGTACATGTGTTGGCTTTCCAGTAGTCTTTGATGCATATGAATTTCATGGACCTCAAGTCCACAAAATAAAATGAATTTCAAAAATATTTGGGTTGGGGTGGTCTCTTGGGTCAAGGTGGATACGGTAAAATTTCATTGGAGCAAGTGATGAAGTACGCCAGATAGAAGTCATGATATAAAGGAGAAGTCAAAGGCCCAAACCCACAACCAATGAAAGGAAAAAATGAAAGCACAATGCAAAATCTAAAGATATGTGGAAATTTATCATTAAGTCGTGTTTTAAAGTAGTCGATTAAGGTTATGATCAAACTAACTTTTGCTTTGAAAGTAGCATAGAGCTATCTCATTGGTTTATGTTTCACACTCGACAAGGTTAAAGAGTTAGATATATGTGAAGCCTTCTTACTAGTTTGTGCTTCGTTGGGGTAGATATGGGACAGCTAAATAATGATATTGCAAGGGAGTGTGTTTATTTCTCATTGGATTATACTTTGTGATTTGATAAGATCTTATAGATGAAACTGAATTACAAAGTAGCATGGAGATTTCCTATTAGCTCATGCTTCTCGATGGATCATAGTCACTATAAAAACTTTGACACTATGAAGGTGCATGGATTTTTCTCATTGGCTCATAATTCACATTGAGAATAATGTAGATCAAAGGTATAAGGGTAGACACATGGCTTCATTCCATCACACTTTAGACTAATATATTTCGGTGGATCTCAAGCCCCAGAATCAACAAAATTTGGTATAAGGTTTCGGTCCCGGATTAGGAAAAGGAAGTAAATATAAAATAGAAGCATACACGTAAGTAAATATCTTTTATTATAAATATTAGGCTAATACATTGTTTATTGTGTGTAGTTATTCCTTGAGATTTTTTTGTTTTCATAACTAGCAGATTTTTTTTTTCTCTAGGTCGGTTATCTCAACCTATAAACAATCCTCATTATATATATACCTATTGTTTATAAATATTTTAATCAAGACATTTAGTCTATGTTCATATCTACCTTCATTAGTATCATAGCCACCAATAAGAGGTTGTGTAGTGTTTTTAAGTGAGGATAAAATTTGGAGAATTGTGTGTGATCGGAGGAGGATATGACAAAGACATTGGTGACTTGTCTATTGCATAAGTCATTGGAAACCTACTTTGGAAATGAGTAACTATCCTTGTTTTACATGTAGACCTATCTATGCATAAAACTAGGTAATTGGAGACCTATGTTTTTAGGAGGACATGTGCATCATCTTGGCATCTTAACCCGTTTAGAAACTATTTTGGCATTTAATTGTTTTATTAAAAACAAATACTATAAGGACAGATTTTGATGCCCAACACTTGTATTTGCAAGGCACCATTTGATCAAGTTGACCTTGAATATTAACATGAAAGGTATCACACGGTGGATTCAAGTCTTACAACTTGATCTTGTTTTGTTTCATATGTACCTCGGAATAGTCCATCATTTTAGTAGAGAGTGGTTGAGACTCACGGTTTGTGATCAACAAGACATGAAGCAGTTAGAAAAAAATAGAATTAGGTATAAATAATGATTAATTGGCAAGAGTTCAACAAGTAAGTACCCATGGTAGAGAATTCTAAGAATTTATTATGTCTCTCTTGAGATTTATGGTTTTGAAACCAATAGAAGATGTTATTTCTTTCAATCTTTCCATCCATACTGACAAGCACCCACAAGATTTGTTGTATTTTATCCGGCGTAGGGGACCATATTTTACTTGTGTGGTACAACTCTATCATGCCAATATCTACCGACATGAACTTGCCTTATAAATATTCTTTCTAAAAGTGAGCGTACAATATATCAAGAGATGTATATTGTTTGAATTATAATGATCCTTAAAAATCTATATTTGCTAATTAAGTAGTATGTTATAGTTTTTGGAGGATGGAGGATACACGAAGGTTAGAGGGTAAATTTTTTTCCTCTTGTCAGGTCACCTACGATGGGGTCACATCATTTCTTTGGTGACATTTTTGTTTATGTTCATATTTTTTGTTCATGATATTTTTGTGGTGCATTTTTTCAATAAATGTATAGAGCATTTTCCAATTTGGTACCTCTGAATGAATGACATTGTGAGGATAAAAAGCACTAAAGTAGCTCTTGGTTCTTGTGTAAAGGGTTTGTGGAAATATGAGAAACCACCGAAGTGTTTAGTTGAGAAATTAGGTCACCTCTAGGTTCATGGTGAACCTATAGTTGAAAAACCAAAGGGGTTCATGGTAATCCAAGAAATTAGAAACCAATGAGGTGTTCTCAAGGATGGATGTGCTCATGTCACTTCTAGGTTTGTGGTAATCCTATGAGGAAAAACCAAGGTGTCACCAAGAATATAAAGCAATAGAGATTGCATGCCACCTAAATGGTGAGTAGGCTACATGAGGAGAGTGTAATAAACTTTTTACTGTGTTTGGAATAAGGGGGTCCACTATTTGGAAATATGATGTTTGTAAAAAATAATGTATTAAGGGGAAAATATTAGGATAATACATTATTTATTGTGTCTAGTTATGCCTTCATGGCATATTTTTTTTTCCTAACTAGCAGAATTAATTTTTAAATTAATTTATTATCTCAACCTATAACCGATCCTCATTATATGTATACCTCTTATCTATGAATATTTTAATCAAGGCATTCGATGAGGATAAAAAGGATCAATTATTGTTCATATCTTCCTTCAAGCTCGACCTGAGTATTTCAACTAACCTTGCCAACTGAGACCAACATGTGGTAAAGTCAAAGTAACACATAGGTAGATGTAATCCCCGAGAAGATTAAACATTGTGACGTGTCACTCTCTTATACATCCCGACATGTGAAAATTCAAATGGCTATATCTTTCACTCTACAACTATAAATAATGAAAAATCAGTCTCGTTGGAAAGATCTAGACTCGATCCCTTTAGATTGGAATAATTTTATTTAGAAATTGATGAAATTTGTTGATATAAAAGAAAAAAAAAGCTCAACCCATGTATTCAAAGCTCTCCACAAATTTGAAGATAACTTAGATCCATGCCGAATTCAATGTGAAGCCATAAATAATTTTTTTGCATGAAAAAAAATATATAGTGCATGGGGAAAAATTGTTATGTTATTATTTTGCAAGGATAAATATAGAGTTTAATTATTTTTAATCAAAATTGTGCAAGGGTGGTTGACTTAAACTACTACTGAAGTTATCTTTTCTTTTTCGCATGTAAGCTTGCATTGGAAATATCTCCTAGTAGGTCTAGAATGATGTTGTCACTAAAGGTGTTGAGTAGTTCATCTCCACCTCATTTTATATATATTTTGAGGATTTTGAAGCATTATGAGAGTTTCATTGATGTAATTAATTACTTGGAGAATTTTTCCAACAAGTTCCCACTACTAATAAAGTGATTTTTTTCTTTACATGTTTTTATACAATCCTCGTACACACAAGTAGTTGATTCTTGTGTTATTTCCCTAATATATTAAGTTAATCACCTATGCTATCTTCCCTCATTGAAAAATAAGTTTTGTGTATATGCATATTGAAATTTGTTTATTATGAGTTATCCCTTAGAATATTTCCATTATTTCACCTTGAAAATTCACCCAAAACCCTATGGTTCATGTAAGTTTGTTGTTTTCATTATCATAGTTTTCCATATTTCCATATTATCAGTCTCCAATGGCTCATGGTGTATCACCCCACTTTTTCCTTTCACTATTTCCTTCTAATCTTTACCCCCATCAAATTTAGGTAGGGATATAATGAAAGGAACCAACCCTTCAAATTTGGAGATTCACCTCACTCTAGGGATACCCACATCCCGTGAGGTGTTTCCATTATCTATCCACATAAGTGAGGAGAGAGAAGGAAAAAAATGTCAATCATCACAAGGGTTCACTTTTGCTAGATAACTGTTTTTGGCATGCACAATGAGACATGGATTAGATCAAGTGATTATTTACACCTTGCAAATAAAGATAATGTCTTTTCTTGGTTTCATGTAAAAGCTTAGTTACTACAAACCAACAACCTGTCTATTTTTTTACAGAGTGATCAACACTCAAGAGAATATAAATGAATATATATGAGTAGTAATCAATCAAGAACCATTCAATCAATTCTAGTTACTTGTTTCTTTTAGTGTTACAGATGAGGATTTCGATAGATCATCATTGTTACAATGAATATTAGCTGTTGTTAGGAGGAATTAATTGTAGTCATAAATTGAAGATTCAAAGTAAACATATTTTGGTGACTTTGAAAATTTTATTTCATACAAAAGATCTCGCATGTTCCATGCCTAAGGTGAAAACAAGGTCTTCGGTTAGAGGTATTCCATCTGAATTCTTGTAATTACCTCTTAATTCATCTAGAAGATAAAGATTTAGGAATAATTCCCCTTATAATAGGACAATTTCTCCTATTGTTGTTCAAAATTTTATGATTCAAATCCCCACATCCCCAATGTTTTCCCAAAGAAATATTTCTTTTGTAACTTTTACTTGTAGAAACCCCTTGTTTCTTGTTCAATTTTACCTTATACCATCAGTTGCCCTTAAAATTTTACCTTATTTTACTAGGGAAAACCAAACAACACCTTTTGAGCATGTAAGAGACTTATCAAATTTGTGTTTGTTCATAACATAACTCAAGAGAATGTGGTGTTGAGGCTATTTGAACCGTCTTTTAAGGTTCAATACCTAATTTGGTATAGAATTTTTGGCATAAGAAGCATTAGTACACGAGACCAATTAGGGACTGCTTTTTGTAAATAGTTTGAAGATAAATCAGATAAATTTTTATTGGTAGAAAAAATAACGAAAATTATAAGATCCCCATAGGAATTTATAGACAATTTAAATTTGAGGTTTTTTAGAACATGGGATAGAAAACCTCCAATAGTAAAACCTTCAACTAATCATGTTTTCCTTTACTATTTAAGAGTACTAAACAATGATATTGCAGCAATTATTTAGTCTATGCGTAGTTCTAAACTCCCTCCTATTTATGACATAGCCATAATGGATGAAAAAAACCTTATTTAGGTTGTTAAATTATCCCCAAGACCCTTAATTCCAATTACTATAGAGTTATCTCCTATTCCACCACCTCTAAAAAGGATAGAGGTTGTTGTTTCTATTCATCCCAATGACTTAATTGGGATTAAAGAACCTTGGAATCATTGGGAAAAGAGGTAAAAACATATAAAGGAAAATATCTCAACCTAAAAGGCCTTACCAAGCACCTTATCAAGTTACTAGACCTCCTTATCAGCAAAATTAGAATTATAGAGCTCCTTATCAACCAAAATCAGCTGATCCTAAAGCCCCTTCTTCATCTAATTCCCTTATACCATTCAATATTTCCTAAAAATAATAATGGTTTTTCCTTTGTACTTAGCTCCATCCTCAAGTTTCTTTGTAATGTCCCCAAATTGGGGAACCTTAACTCTTTTGAATTTTCTCAATTCCAGCACCAAGCCACAAGAAGGTAGTTAAATTCTCAAATGTTGTATGCAGATATAAAATATCCCTTAGAAATGGCGACTAAGCTTATGAGGAAAATCCAACCAACTTAGACCTTATAAATATGTCCTTCACATTCAACACTGAGTACTGATATTTATAAGATTAAATCAGTCTGAATTTTGTAAATATCTGATTTATATGAGGGCAAAACGACTTGGGTATGAAGCATTAATTATGACAAACAGTTCCCATATACCGTACTTCTTATTCCTACACTCTTTCATATATTTTGGATGATCAAAACACATACAAAAATGCAGAGAACAGTTGCAATCAGATCTGAAACAGATTATAAGATATATATGGGAGATAAGGTACCCATTTAGATGCCAAGGAAGCTGAATTTTATTTAAATAAGTCTGCAGACCCAGACGTGAAGTTACAGCAGATCCTGAAGGTGTTTTGGACTCACAAACAGCTCCAGAAAAGTAGAGATATGTTTGGAAGAACAACTCAGAACAGCAGATACACAAATCTGAATATTATGCCCTCCAAATGTGCCAAAATCTGTCCCACAATAGGTCGTTCCAGCAGTACCAAAATTAATAGTTCAATAACCTGATTGTCCCTGAATTTCCAATGCCAAATAGGAGTGCAAAAGAGAGTTTTCGTTCTCTTTACACTAAGCTTCTTGAGGGTTTTCGTCCTCAGAAGTTACACCACAAGAGCTTCAGCTTACAAGCTATTTGCAAAATATAAAATGACATAGAATGCCTCTTCTAAGTCGACCTCTCCTTTAAATAGGCAAAGTGACCCAAAGGAAGCCTTTTTAACCTCCAATCAGCTTGCAATACAATTCTCTATGCAAATTTTCCCATTAGGCCTAGTCACATTTTTGCCTAGGGGAAATACAAAATGGTTTTGGGTCTATTTTCCTTCTAGGTAGCTAATATAGTCTTTCCTAGACAACTCGCCAATCCTCCTAGGGAGGATACAAATATAATATTAGACCCTATGCACTCACCTAGAGATTACAACAATTGTTTATAGGTGCATTTCTTTATTAAGTCAAATAAATAATTATAAGTGCTTTAATATTTTTCTTTTATTTTCTTTTAGGCACTTATAAAAATTTATTGTGACTTAAGTCACCCTTGCACACACCCTTTGGCCATCGGGTAGATAGAATGGTCCAAAGTTCTTCAATGCCATTATACGAGAAAGAGAGAAATTTCATTCTTTCCCAAATGATAACTTGAACCTAAGCCTTTTTTCCTAACCCCAATTTGAAACATCTCATATGCCTCAAATGGAAGTTGGACGGTAAAAAAACTAGAGCCAAAGGGAACCAGAGAAAACAATGGTAAATTATAAGGAAGATGAACATTGTGCAAATTTGACCAGATCTAGAAAGAGAGCTCTTAAGAGGAACGAGGTATGGAAAAGGGTACAAATGTGCTTCCTATCTTAGATAAAATTGGGATAATTCCTAGTAAAACTCAAAAGGAGAAAGAAGCCCTAGAAACCAAGTGTCAACAATTTTTTCATACCATAGATTTCAAAAACTGCCCAAAATCTTTTCAAGGCTCATTGAAAGAATATTACAACTTCTTTAAATATTGCTAAATGTATGAAAAAGAGAAATGTTAATATTTATTTGTGGGATGCTTTAAATATTTAATGAAAAAGGATATTCTTACAAAGGAACATGCAAATTTACACTTGTCTTCCAAGTCAAGTGGAAAGGAACCAAGTAATGTTGATATTGTTCTTACAACTATAGAGCAAGAAAGAATGAAAGAGGTAAAATGGATAGTGTAAAAGCTACCGAACAATGTATATGTCAAAATCCACCTCCTTTTTACCTATGAATCATTATTAGAGATCACGTAGTCCACAATGGCATGGTAGATAATAGAACAAGTAGTAATGTCATGCCCAAGGCAATAGAAAGTAAGTTGGGCATAATTTATGAGCCAACTACAAACAAGATACTGCAGCTTGATGGGACAATATCAAACATTTTTGGTTTGATCAGTTTAGAGGTAACATTACATTATTTTCCTAATGTAACAATTATATATTTTCCTCCCTACTTTGTACTTTGCTTATGAAGAGACTTCACAACAAATATTAGAGGGTACCTCTCTTTAGATTGGTCTTACCTTTTCTTCACTATGAGGTATAATACAAAGGTTACTATCAATTTAGAACCTTTAGCAAAATTTAATATTGAGCATCATTTCTCTAATCCTATTGCTAATTATATTGTAATTGATCAAGTGGATTTCGATAGAAATGTTAAACTTTCCTCTTTAGATGGTGTTTCTAACTTGTTCATGGATGAACGAAAATAAGAAAAGTATAGTTATGATCCTTACAGTGAAATAGAGGAGAAACTACTTGGATTATATTGTCTTCATGAAGAAAACACCTCAATCACTTTGTCATCCAAATCATTAAATTTGAAGAAGGGATATGAAAGCTCTATTTTGATGGAGTAAAGAACAAAAAGGGAGTAGGTGCTAGTTTAGTGTTGTTTTCTCCATCAAAAAAAAGGTACTTTTCATCTCTAAGTTTACAGTTTGGTTGTACTTGTAATGTTGTTGAATATGAAGCATTAATTCATGGCCTACAATGGGCTAGAACAAGAGGAATCGGTTCATTACAAGTTTTTGGTGATTCAGAACTAGTTATTAACCAAATAAGATATTTGAATGTATCCAAGAACCCATTGTTGAATTCCTATAAGCACAGAGTTTGGGACTTGATATATGATTTTTAGGCTTTTAACATTCAATCCATCCTAAGGAAAATGAATAAACATATAGATACACTTACAACAATTGGAGCTAGTTTTGATGTCCTTGAGCAAGTTCAAAATGAAAAAATAAAACCACATATAAAGCTGATTATTAGACCTTCAATACCTGATAATGAGGAGAATTGGAAAGTTTTTTAGGATGAAAAGTAGATAATTAGGTTTATACAAAAAGAAGATGAGTTTTCATTAGCTAATGAAAAAAATCTACAACATAAATATGGTGATCAGATTGTGTAGTTGAAACCACCAAATTACCTCAAGGTCTTGTAATGTTGAGAACATTGTCAATACCGATGATCACATGAAAACATACAGAGGAAATAAATCTACTCATGCTGATAACTATGAAGAAATATCAGTTGAAGATGGTAAATCACTACAGATTGGGAAGGTATGTTCTACTTCTAAAAAGAAATAATTTTTTAATTTATGAAAAGAATTCATAGATGTGTTTTCTTGGAAATACCAAGACTTTATAGGTTTGAACCTAGTTTGGCTCAACATATAATTGAATTATAGTCTGATTTAAATCCTGCAAGGCATAAACAAAGGCCCATAAATCCTAAAATAGAGCCTTTGATGAGAAATGAATTATCTAAGTTGATTGAATCAGGCATAATCTTCCCTATAAAGCACTCTAGTTGGGTAGCCAACCTTGTGCCTATGTGGAAGAAAAATGGTGAAATATGCTTGTGTGTAGATTTTAGAGACCTCAATAGGGCCTCACTAAAAGACCACTATCCGTTGCCCCATATGGATCAGATTTTGAGGAAAGTTTTAGGTTCTGATAGATTGTCTCTTTTGGATGGGTATAGTGGATATAATCATATTTTTTTACGATAATTGGATCATTATAAGACATTCTTCACTACAAAATGGGAGAGACTTGTCGATATAAAAATATGCCTTTCAACCTCTCTAATCGGGTGCTAATTTTCAATGTGCAATGGATATGGATTTTTAAATCCTATTAAATAAGTGCATACTTTTGTATTTAGATGATGTAACTATTTTTTCAAAAAAATGATGATCATCTAATACACTTGAGGCATACCTTCAAGATTTACAAGAAGTTTGGGATCTCTTTGAATCCCAAAAATCAAATATTTTAGTACACAAAGGTAGATTGTTGGGTCATGTTATTTCCAAGAAAGGTTTGGCTATTCACCCAAAAAGAGTGGATTTAACTCTACAATTGTCTTCACCACACCAAAATAAGGATCTCCAAAGTTTCTAGGAATAATAAATTTTGTAATACACTTTGTACTGAAATTTGTTGGTTTGGTCAAGCCATTGACTTCTATGCTCAAGAAAGGTCAAGATTTCTCATGGACCAATGAAGAGTAAAAAGGTTTTGAAGCCATCAAAGTGGCTATTTCTCAAGATCCTACTTTGGCTAATCCAAATTTTGATAAGGATTTCATTATGTATGTTATTGCAGGAGCTGAAAATATTTCAGCCATTCTTACTCAAGTGAATGATGATGATATTGAGAAACCAATTGCCTTTTTTGGGAAAATTATTCATGATTATGAAATAAGGCACACATTTCTTGAGAAACAATTACTTGTAGTAGTTAGAGGACTTAAAATTTTCAAGTACATGCTCTCAAATAACAAGATACATGTCTTAGTATCTCATCCAAGTGTGAAGTATTTCCTATTGAACGAAAAGAGGGATGGATGGATCACTAAGGTGATGGATTATGATGTTAACATTAGAGTAGCTAAAAAATTCAAAGGGAAAGGAATTTGTGAGCATTTAATTATAGATATGGAAGCTCAAAATGCTGCAATTTTATTGCAGCCTAGAAAATCAACAACCTGAACCTAATCAAGAAGTACCTATTTCAAGTTGGATGGTTGATATGATTAGTTATTTGCAACATGGAACATACCCTAAAGGTATGGACAGAAATAAAAGAAGGTACTTTCATTTATAGGTTGTCCCTTTTGTTTATATTGATGGAATACTTTTCAAAAAGGATATAAATGGGATATTATTGAGGTGTGTTGATTGGGATAAAGTACAACAACTACTTAAAGAGTTTCATGAAGGATCTATAGGTGGCCATTTCTCAGCAAGAATAACAACCCTCAAAATCATGAGAGTTGGGTACTATTGGCCTAGCATTTTTAAGGACTATTATGAATGGATTAAGAAATGAAAATAGTGTGCATTCTTTGTTGGAAAAGAATGGTTAACAACTCTTCCCCTTCAACCTATTTCAGTTGAACAACCTTTCATGCAGTGGGGCCTTGATTTCATAGGTATGATTAATCCTCATTCATCTCAAGGGCACAAGTGGATTTTAACAGCCACAAACTATTTCACTCATTGGACTAAAGTTGTAGCTCTTAAAGAAGCAAATGAGACATCCATTCTTTCCTTTTATGAAGGTATTGTTTCTAGATTTGGTGTTCTAGCTACAATTATTTATGATAATTCCCTAGATTTTCTTGGAGCAAAGGTAACTTATTAAGATGTTAAGCATGGAATTTACTTAAGAATCCAATTATTACCCTTAAGGTAATGGATTGGATGAATGTAAAAATAAGAATCTACTGAGGATAATCAAAATAATGCTAAAAGAGAATTAGAAAGCTTGGTACACAAGGTTGAATGTAGCATTGGGGCTGATAGAGTAACTCCCAAAAGGTCAATTAGGAATTCACCTTACAAATTGGTTTGTGGAAGAGAGGAAATAATTCCTATCTATCTTGAGCTACTAGCCTTGGATTTATTACATCAGCTTGAGTTGATTGAGAATGAGCCTATGCAAGTCAGATATGTAGAGCTAATGTAATTGTAATAGTTAAGGGATCAGTCCCAAAATAATACATGCAATAATATCATGAATAGGTTAATATGACCTTTGATAAGAAGGAAAAGATGAGAGTCTTCCAAGAAGGAGACATTGTGTTAAAGTGGGATGAAGACAAGGAAAACTAGGAAATCATATAAATTTTGATACTATTTGGAGAGGTTCTTACATGATTTCAGCCTGCAAATAGCATAATGATTTTCAACTTGTGAGGTTGAACATGGAGGAACTTCCCAAACCTTTGAATGGTATGTTTCTCAATAATTTTTATTGAATCTTTTGTTGATGCATAATCACAACACCCTTGAATTTCTGCAACTCGATAGGTTAAAACTATTAGTGTGATTGCATAACATGGATATTTTCCCAAATTTTGGGACTTAGCAATCGGGAAAGCTTTCCAATGAAGGTTGGTTCCTCTTCCTCTATTATGGTGCACACATCCAAATTATAGATGATCCATCTAAAATCTACTTTAACTTCCCAAGGAGATAGGTTTAAGGATATTACAAGAAATTAAACCTAAACTAACATAGGTGATGCACCAAAGGAATGATGAATAACTTGCCTTACATTAAAATGAATGTGAAAACAAGATTGAAGAGGATGAACATAAACACATATTAGTTTCTTATCACTAATTAATTCACCATTGAACATAGACCATAAACTATGCAACACAATAACCATGCACGTGATAACCAAGATTGAATGAGAGAGAAGATGAAAGAAATGAACACAAGAGATGGTTAAAATTCATCCACAAAATTCTATTATTGCTCCACAAATTTAATACAATACATTACAATGGCCAAGAGGCACAAAATTGCATCGCAACTTGAATTGGAAGTTTGAACTCCACAAATCCACTTACAGACAAGAGGAGAAGGGAGGGAGCAAAGAAAATTGTCCAACCTTAGAAAATTCACCCTCGTTAAGTACAATATATATGAAGAATGAGAGAAAAAGGAAAGACTAATTTGAAATACGCTTCGCTTCAACCACCCTAGAATGCATTGAATTCACCTGCAATAATGATGGGTTCTACAGAAAACCCATGCTTCCATGTACTATATCTTGTTGAGAAAAAGGAAGCCCATACCTCATCATTGTGGTAGGTGACAAACTTGGAACATTCATCTAAAAGGGTGGACTCTATTTATTTATTTTTAATAAATTATACCCACTTAAATTAATATAACGAGTCTTAGTTGCGTAGAAGAGACTCCGTAAGCTTTCAAAAAGTCCTTTTTGTGCAAATTCGAGATCCTAGTGAAAATTTATGGCCGTCGAAGATTGGGGTGCCATACTGCATTAATGGCGAGTGGTTGGCTCTGTTTCTTCGAACTCCAAAATGCCTTGCAACCTTTGAAATCCAAAATTTCAGACTTTCAAGCATTTCGACTTTGGAGGTTGAGTTATTGTTTATCTACTTGGGTATGCAAAACTCCGAAACCCTGAAAGTCCAAGTCCAAAATTTTGGACATTCGAATTTGGAACTTTGAGCTCGTAGTTGTGAATTTTTCAAATTGGTTCGAGAGTTCCAAAATTTGAAACCTAAACCTTTGAAACCCCAAAGTCTGAAATTTGTACTTTGGGTTTTAGACATTTTCCCTTGGAACCGTGATAATCGTTCATCCTTCAAATTGGCTCGAGATTTCTAAAACTACGAAACCTAAAACTCAAACCTTGACCTCCGAAATTCTCGAAACTCGGACCTCCAAAATTTTGAAAATGGGGACCTCGAAATTCTAAAAATTGGGACCTTCAAAAGTCATAAAATCCCGATCACGTTGACCCCGAAACCAAGTTTGACCTCTTAAACCGAGCCTTTTCGGACTTTGGGGTTTCAATATTTTTCCTAATTTCCAACCGGTCATTTCCTATCTTTAAAACTCGAAACCCAAAAGTCGAATTTTGGAATTTTGTGGTTTCAAACCTTTTCCTTTTCGGGCCTAAGGAAATGTTCACCTACCCATGCTCACCAAGATCTCTGAAACTCTAAAATCCCGAAGTCTGAAATTTCAAACTTCAGGTTTCGCACTTATTGTTTCATTTTTGCATCACTTTTTATCCTAAATTCTGAAAACTTCAGGTTTGGGCCTCCATTCTTTTCTATCAAGTTTTTATATCCTTTAATGTTCCCTTGTCTATTCTTTTTCTAACCTTGCATTTCAATTTTCGAGCCCGCCTACAACTTGATTTTCGAATTGAAATGTGAGTTACCATGGCTGAATGAATCCCTTCATCTTCTTAGTGTGTAAGGTTGTGTTTGTTCAATTTTTCCTAAGGGGAAAAATTGGATAACAAATTTCTCAATGCTAGTTAGAGTAGGGTAGTTAGGATTTATTTTCAATAAAGTACTTACATACACTTAAATAGTAGCTTCTATTTTTAATAAGTACATTTCATACACAAGATTTGGTTCTTCCCATATTTTTTTCGTGTTTTGTTTGTTTGGGAGAGGTAGAAATTTTAGTTTAATGAAAGGGTTGTTTCACGATTTAACTTAATGCCCAATGGATGCATCAACGCACTACACCATTTTAGCCAGCAGGTAGATGACCTCACATAATTGCAAAAATGTTGAAATTTATATCACATGTGTGAGAAAGGTTAACTTGAAACTCTTGTTTCTCATATTGGAAGGGTTAGTTTGATGGAACTAATCTGACCATTTTTAGTCAATCATCGAAATGGGGTACAATTTTTTAAATATTACTTGATTTTGAAACAGCTTTGGGAAAGACATGAAAGAAAAACCGTACAAAGAACCACTCAAGATTGTTGTGGTTCCTTGATGAAGATGGAAAAGAGTATATAAATCCATACATAAACTATGACTCACACAACAAATATTAGTTTTTCTTATTTAAAAATGAGACCAAGTTACATGGATCAAAGAACCAGAGTCAAACAAGATGGAAAACTCAAACCACCAAACCCAAATCAAAAATTGTTAGGTGAATCTCGAAAAGGAGATCTTTAAGGGTTGAGCCTAATGAAAATGGAGAAGAAGACTAGTCATGCAACAAAACATGAAATAAAATAACCTAGTTTGCTTGAGTTATAAAAAATAAAAAAATGACACCCTTAAGTCCTCGACATTCAAATGCCCATCAAATATTTACACTACTAAGAAATTCAGATACCTACAAAGCAAAGATGCCATCTCGGCTATATTCTCGGGTCTCTTGAAGCCATTAAGGTTTTGTGGACTTCAAGTCCTCGGAGTGATCCACATTTGATAATTGTGTCAAGTATGGGAAATAGTAAATCACAATTTCAAAAGGTCAAAGACAGATCGAAGGCTAAAAGGTGGACACATGTAAGCTTTATGATACTCTTGAAAGCATATGCATTCCATGGACCTAAAATCTATGGAATAAATCAAGTTTCAAAAAGCTTTTAGTCCTGGATGATCCGGAAGGTCAAGGTGGTTACGTGGCAGCATTCCTATGGAGCCAGTAATGAAGTTCACCCAGATAGAAGTCACAATGCAAAGGATCATTTAAAGGCCCAACCCCACAACCAATGAAAAGTAAACACAAAATCAAACTAAAAATATGAAAATACCTTGATCATTCTCATTGGATCTTATTTCACAGTGGTCAATCACGATTAATAAAATACTAACATTGTGAAGTAGTATGGAGTTATCTCATTGGTTTATTATTTGCACTATGATAAGGTCAAGCATGAGATATACGTGAATCCTTCTTGTTGGTGCACACTTCATGGGGGTTGATATGGTCCAACTGAATACCGACATCACAAGTGAGCGGAGAGCTTTATCATTGGATTATGGTTCACACTCTGCGAAAATATCTTATAGATAAAACTAAATTATGAAGTAACGTAGAGATTTCCTATTGGCTCATGCTTCTCTTGGATCATAATGGCTATAAAACACTCTAACATCAGCAAAGGTGTGTGTGGAAATTTTTCATTATATTATACTTCGCAGTTGAGCATAACATAGATTAAAGGTATCAAGGTGGAAAAGTGGAATCATTCCATCAAACTTCAGACCGATAGACTCGGTGGATCTCAAGCCTTAGAACAAACACAATTTGGTAAAAGGCATTGGGCCCGGATTAGGGAAACGAAAGCCAAAATTAAAGGGAAGGAGACACGTAAGTAAAGTTTAACACCATAGCCAACCGTGACACCAACACATGTTAAAGTTAAAGGAAGTAACACATATGTAGATGCAATCCTCGAGGCAATCAATTGTTGTGACATGTCACTCTTCTACTCATCCTAACATGCTAAAATTTAAAGGGCCATATATTTTTCTACAACTCCAAATCATGTAAAATCAATCTTGTTAGAAATGTCTCCTTGAGCCCTTCAGTTTGGCATCATTTTATTCAGAAATTTATGCATTTGATGATTAAAAAGAGAAAAAAAGCTAAACCCACATATTCAAAGCTCAGGATAACTTAGATTCATGTTGAATTCAAATGCGAAGGCCATTAATAAATAATTTTACATGGCAAAATACATAGTGCATGGGGGAAAATATTATGTTTATCTTTTCAAGGATGAATATAGACTTAAATTATTTTTAATCTAAATTGTGCAAGGTTGATCGCCTTAAAATATTACTAGATTTATCTTTTATTTTTACATGTAAGCTTGCATTAGAATTATCTCCAAATTGGTTTAAACTCGATGTTGAACTAAAGGTGCTAAGAAGTTCAAGACCACCTCATTTTTTATATGTTCTAGTGATTTTAAGCATTAGGAGAGTTCATTGATGTAACTAAATGTTGTAAAATTTATTCCAAAAAGTACCCACTACTAATAAAGTAATTTTGCCTTTCTAGAATTTTTCTCAATATTATGCTTACATGTGTTGATTCTTGTATTTTTCCCTGAATTTATTAAGTTAATTACTTATGTTATTTTCCATCATTTAACAAATAAGTTTTGTGTGTTTATTTTAGTGTGCATGCATATTGAAATATGTGTATTGTGAGTTATCCCTTAGCATATTTCCATTATTTTTCCTTGAAATTTCACTCAAAACCCTCTGGTTTGTGTAAGTTTGTTGTTTTCATTATCAGTTTATGCACATCTCCATATCAACAGTCTCCAACAATTCATGGTGTATCACCCCCTTTTTCCTTTCAATATTTCATTATAACCTTTACCCCCATAAACTTTAGTTAGGGATACACCAAAAGCGAACCATACCATCAAATATTCTGATTCACCTCACTCTAGGGATACCCACATCTTGTGAGGTGTTTCCATTTTCTATCTACATAAGTGAGGAGAGAGAAGGGAAAAATCTCTCAATACTCACAAGGGTGTGCTTATGCTAGATAAAAGGTTCTTGTTGATTAACAGCAATCGGGCCTCAAGTAAAGTTGCCAAAGATGTTGACCATTTTTGTCATCATTAGAAAGGGGAATAATTTATTTTCTATTTACTCGGTTTTGACAAAGGTAGGGATAACATACATGTAATCAATAATTTAAAGTGCAGTTTTAGGATGCAATTCAACACATATGAGGCCATTCTAGGATGTTGTCTTCACCAATACCATGCATCATCCATGAAAGACTATTACGGGGTTTGGATGGAGACATGAATGGTATCACAAATTATAAATTTCATACTATAACAACAAGTTATTTTTTATATCTAAGGTGAAAAAGGAAAGTAAAATTGCATCAAGTGTTATTACTTGTGTTCTTGATGATCAAATAAAGGTACAATTAATTCATTTTAGTTCCTTAAGATTATATGAAGTTGTCTTATTGTATTGAGTTGTAGAGGTTCATTTAATATTATGTAACTGAAAAAAAAGTAAAAAAACAATATAAAAATTATTCATTAAGGAAATTTCATATATACATAAGGAATAATTACACAAAGATCCCACACAAGCCATGGGATATGGTTGAAAGATAAATAAATACATATAAAATTAAAGCTATAAATGTAAAAAGTAAGAGGAACCCATCATTACTCATTGGACGAGATCTCCTTCCTTACAAGTTGCTTCTATATAAGTCTAGTTGGTTCTTTGTTGTACCTAAAAAAAGGAGAAGAAAGAAACGGTTAGAGATATAGGAATATATTCAAACTTATGTTTCAAACTTTTGATTTATATTCATCATTAATTGAAATAGAAAGGAATAGAATGCAAAATAGGATGAAAATGTTTTTAGGGAAAGTATATAGTTTTGTAGTGTTATCAAGAACATATGAGCTTTAGGTAGGCTTTTCATATTGAGAAGAGTTGCATAAATGAAAACATCTCATTCCAAATTAAAGGGGAATGTAACTTTTTAGGATATATTTTCATAATACAAAAGTAAAGGTTTTCAGCAATAGCCATACACCTTCCTTAATTCACAATATAAACAAAGAAAATCATTTCCACCAATGAGAATTTTTATTTCAGAATGAATTTTCCATTGAATTCTACAAATATACAGCTACCACTTGTCCATTTGCAATCCATTACAATGTACAACATGTTTTAAAGGATACAAATTTAAATATTAACTATACTTTAAAGTAGAAAGTGAATAGAGATGAACATATTTCCTAAATATGAAAGAATATTCAAATCTATAATGTCAACAATTAGACTTCACTTTTGAGAAATAAAATCAATAGTTTCTATGAAATAAACCTTCAAGCATACTTTTTTAGATTAAAAAAGGTACATGTTTACAATGAGTGATCGAAATCATAGTGTTTGACGATAAAATAAGCTATAGCTACGAAGTATCATTTTATTTGGACTTCATTGAAACCCCACACTCTTATATAAAGTAAATAATAGTAATAAGCGAGGAAAAGGATTACATATATGCTAATAAATACATCGGGTTTCTAACAAGTTTTCTATGAGAGTTCATTTTAAGATGCAACATAATGACCCAATTGCATTTATCATGATAAGAATTTTTATCACCTCTCGTGTTCAAAAATTTCATAGTATTATCGACTTAAAAATTATGTGCAAGGTAAATAATAATCTATAGGTATGAAGTAGAAAGCCAATGGTTACCAAGCCATTTGAAGAAGACAAGCTTTTGAATAGTTAACGAGATCCCAATCAACACCAACAAAGCCGGTAAAGATCATACATGGTGAGCTATGAGAGAAACAAGTAGTGAGTGAGCACCAAAAAGTTGGATTTAAAAGAGAGTAAGCTCAAATTCAAATAATGTAGTGAGCCATGAAAAAATGGAGCAGGAAAAGATATGTAGCATCAAGCCAACACATATACATAACCCAACTGTTAAATGATGAGATGGGTTGTAATAAATATAACCCTAAAAATGATTTCATACAACATATACCTATGGGAAGGTCAAACACCCAACTTATAAAATCACAACAAGACTCAAATCAAGATGGAAATATGGGGGCTGAATTAAAAATGTAGAGTACATGGAAGACAATGGAGAGAAAGCTACGGCATATCTAAGTTTAAACTAAATGTTAACTTCTTGTTTATAGACAACTAAGAAATGTAGAGCCATAAAACAAATCGCCCACAATGAGCTACTCGAAGAGGCTAGGGTTGATTTGTGAAGTGAACATGGTTAAGCATCAAGCCACAAACCAAAGATAGGCCAAGCTAAGTATTTAAGTGTGAATCCATTAATGAGGAGCTTCAAAGAAAACACCTAGGAGCTCAAAATTGGTGAGCCCAAAAATAAGGGAGTCGAGCAACTCAAACATGTGAAGAAATGGTGAGCCACGGTCAACATGATGCATCTCGAACAAGTCATAGAATGAGATGTGAAATACAAACCGAGCTCAATTCCATCCACACCAAGAAGAGATAAAGGGGTGAAACGAGATCTTTAATCAAAGCATAACTAGGCCACATAAAGGAATCATGTACCAGTTGCTAAAGATAGAAGTGAGTCATTAAACATTGAGTTGTGAATGATCAAACCTCGCAAAAATGCAACAAGATCAAAACAACAAGATTTCCAAAATAAAGTGGATATATGTTACAAAACAAAGCTCAAATAATAACATGAACTCTTAAACGATTCAAGTTACAACCCATGGTTGAGCCATTCTAAGCAATTAGTCCACGCAAGTGAAAATAGATGAAAATACACAACCAAGCTTCCGGGTTAAGTAAAAACACAAACCAATTAGCAATCCGATATGGGTAATGGGGAATGGAAAACTATAAAGCTAAATTAGATTTTTAGTTCATAATGGTAAGCTAAAAAGTAGAAGGTGACCGGGGTTTAACTTCACAGAAAACCAATGAATGGTAGTAAATGGATCTTCAAATACCACCGAGTTGAGCTTTGTTAAAAACATGGCGAGTGAAAATAGATAACAAGCTCAACTAGTTGAGAGTGCATGTGCTAGAAACCACAACCTATTAGGCCAAGGTGAAGCAGACATGCTATATCTACTAAGAAAATTGTGCCAATGATAAAAGTTCAAAACTATATCTTTCAATTCTAGGTTGACTCAAACACTTCTAATGATGACCCTAGTATATAAAGTATAAAGACCAAGAAAATAGTGAAAACCAGATACAAAATCTCAAAAACGTCAATGGTTACCATGATAAATTTTGACATGGTCTCCCCATCAAACCGTAAGTCTCTAGACATTAAGGTGTTAGGTTTTAGCCATATTTTTTAGGTTCCATAAGTTATAAATAACTATGGTTAAATTTAATCATGGTTAGAGTTCTTCTCATTACCTTTTTCCTTTCCCACATAGGTAGGGTTTAGATGATGTTTTAAAATTATTATATTCTATGTGGTGGGAGTAAAATCCAATGAAATCTCAAAACAAATCAAATAAGAAAAATTATTACTATTTTCATGCAAGTGGTGGGTTATTATCCATGTTGGTCAAATCATTAAAAAGAAAATCATCAACCATACATGCCAAGACCAAGGAGAGTTTTGTACAAATTACCTTACCCAATGCTAGTAATAGCATGTTACCTTATTCTTTATAAGTATATAGTTGACCAAGTCAACTAAGATGGAAATAGATGGTGCAACCTACTTTTTAGATTTTGTATACCATGAATGGTTATTTCGAATTTTGTAATCATGCACACATTCTAGATTTATTATTTTTATTAAAATTATACAAGAGTTAATAATATTGGATTTGTCTCCAATTAGCCAACTTGTCAAATTTAGGTTGTGCTATTTTTTTATCGAAGTGGCATTGATACATGCTATATGTATCTTGCTTGGGAAAGATAGATGGGGGCTTATTCATTCTAGATACTTATGCTATGCAAAATTTTATACTTTGCACCTGATTGAAGTAATATAAAGACTATTTTTCCTCCAATTGTAACTTTGTGAAGTGTGTTACAATGAATTTGTGGTATGTTTTAGTGAATGTATCTTTCCTTTGCATGCTCATAATTTCCAAACACCTCCATTAAGTTGTTTTGTAATTTATTTACAAATCATTTAAGTGCATGTTACTTCCTTTTGTGAATGTAAAAACCAATCAAATTATAATTGAAGTGAATTTCATCCATTCTTTAATTGTTGCTAAAGTGTGTTTTGTGCGGTTATATGTCTCAAAATGTTGGTGTATTGCCTAATTTACATTATTTTGATAACTTTATGTTTATTTCTCTCCCTCAACCCTACTAGAAAAGTATTTTAGGTGATTTATCCTAAAAAAATCCCACTTTGGAGGTTCTCCTCAACCCAAGGCACCTACAACATAGAGGAGTTCCCATTCTATCGGCCCAAAGTGAATATTTTCTTTCATATTATTCATCTAGGGTGCATTTCAGAGTGATAATTGTAATAAGATAAACCGAACACACATTAGCAACATCCTAGATATGATCAAAAGGGGTAGTGAGGTTTTCACTAATGAAAAAGGAATACTTTTCAAAGCAGACATTGGTATATCATGTTGGGTGTTTAGAGATAAGGTAATACAACCATTAAATATGGAAGAGGTTAAATTTATTTGATACATGCCATGATTATAATGGGTCTTAAAATCATAGAGGACATAAAAATTATTACTAGGAGGAGGAGTAGAAAGATTTCTATTTGGAGGAGATGGTGATCTTTGAACTGATCTTCCTCTTTTTTTTTTTCTTGGTGATAATTTTAAATATTCAAAAGGTGAATTGTTTTGTACACTTTTCTTTATTTGTATCATTCTCATGAAATTGGGAACTGGGTTGCTTAATCATTAAATTTAAACTTGGGAGACACTATTGTGTTCTAAGATGAATCCAAAGGATCAAATCTACTAAGGCACACAACAATCTTAGTAAATATATTATAAATTTCATCAAACCTATCCCAATGGTTGTGCCAAAAGTATTGGAGCTCAAAATTGCATCCTAGATATGATCATGAAAGATAAAGAATTATAAGGCAACATGGGATTATCTTAGCAATGTGGGACTTATAAACTGAGATCAACCTCAAGATAAAGTTAGTTACTTAACCTATCATAATGCTAAAAATAATGCTAAAATGGTTGAATCTAACACATGCAAGGGATGAGAGAGATGCACATAAGGGAAATACTAACATAAAAGAAGGGTGAGAGCACCAAGAAAAGGGTGTAATGAATAATCTACGAGGAGAAATAAAGAGAGAATTTACAAGGAGTGATAAAAAATAAGTGATAAAGGCCAAAAGTGCATTCAACACCTTCATTCTCACACAAAACATAACAAAAATGGAACCTATAAGTAAGAAAAACATATGCAACCCGCCACAATAGTCAAATAGAGTCAAGAATGTAAATAAAATGAGTTAGGGTAAGAAAAAAAACCACAAAACTAGGTCTTATTGCTTGAAGTATGCACATTCTAGTAAAATCAAGTGAAAGAAGGCACACAAAGCACTCGTAGAGTCCAAATGTGATTCTTGTGACTCAAAACTTGTGGGAAACCATTTTAGCATGATACCTTTGCATTTGTAGAGATTACATGCTTACAAATTATTATTTTTTTTTAATATATATATATATATATATATATATATATATATAAAGTGGAGAAGAGAAAGAGAAAGGAAACAAGATTTACACATGCCAAATTCCACACCAACCACTGAAAAGATGTATTCAAAACTTTTGAAAGCACATGGGCCACGAAATGACCACCCTCCATGCCATTGCATTTGTATAAGTATGGGTTCTATTGATCATTAATTGCATTGCCAAGGTTTTGAACGTTATTTTCAAGAAAAATTTCCCTTTTCCCCTTCAACTTGTATTTTCACTTTTGACCCCCAATTTCATCAAATCCTATATTTTCTTATGCTAAATTGTAGATATTGGAGATACATTTTCAATGCATACTTTTTTTTATCAAATTTGGATGACTGCATGAAATGTTATTGTCAAAAAAGCATCACTACTTGTTCCTCATCTTTCATTTATGTTTAGCTCAGTTTTGAGTGTTTCACAAGTTTTAGAATGTTTGGTGGCAAATTGCCTTAAAATGTGGAATTTGGAGACTTCCTTGGCATTTTTACTTCTTTGGAGGATTTTGGTTACATTTCCATCCGCAAAACACTAAACATGTGTTCGGGGATTATTTTTATTTTCTCTCAACCCCAAAATGGACTAATATAATCATATCATGGAAGACCATTTTATATGTTACACGATAATTAAGGTTCTTCATAATAATTTTAGAGAAAAACCCACCAAATACTTTTTCCTATGTTTGGTGGACTTACATACCTCCTACCACACCGTGAAACACTAAAATCTTATTTTCCAACTTTGGAGTGTGGCCATATTCCCTCATTCAATGGACTTGTGAAGTTTGAGGATTAATAACCTTTGAGAAGTCCATAGAAGACTAATATAGTTTTTTCTAGTTTCTAAGCTTTGAATCCACATAACTTCCATTCCTTTACTCCATGGGTCTCTGCAGATCCTTCTCCATGCATCACAACCTCTAAGGAAAAAAACACATGTTTCACATTTCCATAGAATTTTAGTTTCTACTAAAAAAATTTCCTAAGCCTTCTTTTTTCCTTCCCTTTATTTGACAAAATTAAAATTTCTATAGAACACTGAGTTCTCGGAATCCGTGGGGTACTAAAACTAGTGTTCCATGAACTTTTTCAACAAAATGCATCTATATCCAAAATTGATTTGGGAGTTTTCAAAATATCCCTGGGGTTATTTTGGAAAACATTTATTTTTAATGTTTTATTTTGTGATTATTGTACAAAGTTTTGGGAGCCTTCCAAAAATTTATTTTTAATCTAATAAAAATTGATGATGTAAAGAAAAATGATAAATTTTGTGGGAAATTTTTCAAATTTTCTAGAGAAAATATGCTAATAATAACTAGTATATTACTTTAAATAATTTCAAGTACACTTTTAAGGATAATTATTGTCTCACATATTTGGAATTGGATTTTTAGGCTTAAATTATCAGCATAAATAATAATGTGGTGACCATCTTACAACCAATTGAAAAGCCTAGTTTACCATATGAGGGGTGTATATTATTAAAAAAAAAAGAGTCTTTTTGACTCAACATATAATATAGGTCAAGATATCGTATCATTATAATCCAATAAAATTTATGTTGATCCATGAAAATCCCCTTAATGGGCATAATCGCTGTCATTTCTATTTTTTAATTATGATCTTAGTGAAAGACCTAGGAATATTTTTGAAGCACAAATAAGATGTTTTTGGACCTTTCAAAGAGTTAAAGCATATGGTAGATAAATTGGCCTTTACATCTAATTGCTATGAGTAGGCCATGTTAAGAGCATGTTTAAAAATAATTTAATTTTGTATTTTTAAAATATGATGCCATTAAGAATCAATTTACCACTAAGCACATGTGATTTAAGAATGGTGTAGTATATAGGAAAAATAGAACTATCATTAATATTATAAGAATTATTTGAAAGGTAGAACTCAAGGTCTTGGGCTATTGGTGAGTTACAAGTAGTTTGTAATCATCAACCCAAGTTCCATTCCCATTAAGTTCATTGGATGCTTTCAATAAGTGGCCATGGGGACACCTTGAGGTAGGGGTCAAACTTCTACATATAGACGAAGAATAACATAGCAGGGTGCTCCGAATGTAGATTTCTCGGTGGACATTAAGGACCTAATCCCACCCCCATGTCCCACTTAGAGAAGATACTCCACCACTCCAGTTCATAGCTCTGGTATAATAAAAGTGTTTACCATCCAAAATTTTGAACTCAAGGTCTTGGGCTATTTAATTAGTTACAAGTAGTTTGTAATCATCAACCCAAGTTCTATTCCCATTGAGTTCATTGGATTCTTTCAATAAGTGGCCATGGGGACACCTTGAGGTAGCGGTCAAAATTCTCCATATGGACCAAGAAAAACATAACAGGGCACTCTAAATGTGGATCACTCAGTGGAAATTAAGGACCTAAGCCCACCCCCATGTCCCACTTAGAGAAATTACTCCTCCATCACCGTAGTTCATAGCTCGTATAATAAAAGTGTTTACCATCTAAAAAATTTCGGATGGGGTCTAGGTGGAGTGATCAAGTCGGATGGTGGTTTCCAATTTCACCCAAGTTTAAATCCCATTATGGCACGATCCTCGCTCAAGGTGGAAATCTCCACGATGATGCAACTGTCGGGTTGGTTTTCACGGAGGATTTTCTAGATCGAGAATACTTGCACTTGATGATTTGAGGTGGCTCATGTTTCACCTGTGGTGGTGTGTGCTTGCACAGCCTGACTTGTGATTCATTGAATCAAGCATGGCATCTTATGGTTCACCGGTGGTGAGTGCATGTGTGACAGCTTGTGTTTCTCTAGTCATGTGTTGTTGGTGGCGGATCATGGTCTCGTATATGATTGAGCTTAATTGTGATATATTTGTTGTTGTAAGGGTGGGGTCCCTTAACCCTCCGAGTTCATAGCTTCGGTCAAAATTGTTCACCATATAAAAGAATTATTTGAAAGTCCAAATATCTATTAAATGAGTATTGGAATCAAGTATTAGATTTTTAGGTTTATTTATTGAATAAATGCATATCTAAAATTGTCAAAGAAACAATTCCTTAGAAATCCTATAATAACTTAAAAAACATATTTCACATTTGAGAGGATTTGGTGTGTGGTATATGCTCATGTTCTAAATGAAATAAGGAAAATACTTGATTATAGAGGTAAAAATTTATATTTTTAGGTTATAAGTGAGAAATATAATGTATAAAAGTTGTAAACTCCCTTTAAACAAGAAGTAAATTATCTATCGAGATGTTAAACTTATTAAATAAGAAGCTTGGGTTTGCAGCATAGACACATTAGAAATGATTTCCACATCTATACCTCAATAAGAAGAAGAGATAGAAGAGGTTAGTGTGAAAAGGTGGCAACACAAACCCTCAAGGTCCAACTCTAGTGACGCCTTCCACAAAATGAGTAGCTCAAGCTCCTTCAAGGTCTCTCCCTACATAGAGCTAAATTGGATTTCCATACTCTTAAAAATTTCAACAAGTAGAAGATCAAATCATTGCAAACCATTCTCACAACAAGGATTATTCAAATCTCAAATTAACCTCATTAAGATATAGTTTTATTAACTCGTACATGATAAAAGATGGGTTTAGTAGAAACAATAGTGATCCAAAATTGTATATAGAAATTAATTCTCATGAAATTTGTTTGATCATTTGTTTTTATATTGATTATTTGATTTTCGAATTAATCTATCAGTTGACTTATTCAAGTTTTCAATGAAAAAGAAGACTTAAATGAAATATTTGGGCCAAATATTAAATATTTATTTTACATCAAATCCATTCAATCGAGGATGGGATATTCATATGTAATACATAGTATTGAAATTGTATTTTGAAAAGGTTTATAATTGTGAATTATAATCCAATGCCACCATGAATATCCATATGAACCAGATTAAGAAAAATGATAAGGGGTTTAATGTCAATCTAATGTTGTATAAAAGTATGGTTTGGAGTTTGATGTATTTGAAAACCACTATGTCATGCATTATGTATCTTATATCGTGGATTCGTGGAGACAAGATGAATCAAATTGGAAATATAGGAAACAAATTTAGAGATATATACTTAGAAGAACCAGATATGACATTCTATAAGAACTATGTAATGATTTTAGTCTAATATTATAGCTTACAATACTGATGTTTTGTGTAAATGTAATTATCGGGAGATCACTTTTAGATATAGTATTCATTTTGGATTAGCTACAATTCGTGGGTATTGAAGAAACAAACCAATATTAAAATTTAATGTATGATGAAGTAGAATGTCTAATAGCCACATTTGGTGCATGTAAAATAGTCTATATGTATAAAGTGTTATATGACTTATTACAAGATTGAGTAGATACAACTAAATTTTTTTGTGGTAACAATTCATCCATTGCATTATCAAATATTCATGTTTTCCAAAAGTGAAGGAAGCTCATTTATATTCAGCTCCATTTTGTTAAAGAACCCATATAAAATAGGTTAAATTTTAAGGCCCCTTATAAAAAATAACCATAGTTATTATTTGGTGAATTTTTATAAATGACTTTCAAAATCATGGAGAATACCATGAATTGAAAGGAAATCCTTTCAACCGATATCAACTCTATGTCGGTAGCATTAGGATACTTATTGGGATCATATTTCTCTTTTGTGCATATGATAAAGGAAATTTGAGTATTAAAATTTAGGTATTAATGTAAACGCTAGGCTTAATAAACCCAAAAACTATCTTGTAACCAAAAATTAAGGCCAAATACCAAAGTGACCTAACCCCTCAAAATCGCAAAGTCAAAATTTCAAAAAACCAAATATTCGTGAAATAATGAAGATTAGCCACTAAAATGTACAATGACATCAAATGGCTAAATTTATCTTAATTTTTATAGATCTAAAATTTACTTTGCTAATATTTTTACTAAGGCATGTCAAAAGATACTTTTGAATATCTTAGAAACTATTTATTTGTTGTACACATAGGTAGTCATTTTCAATGAGGAGAGAAATTATTATAATCTCTTCCTCCTACTCACATTGACTCTTGACTTTTGCAAGAAACTTTAAAATTCTAATGTTTTTATAGAGGGATAATTTGTAGTCAATGCTGATATATTTTGTGTGAAGTAAAAATATTCCAGCCCTTTCGAACCCTATCCAAATATTGGATTTATTATTTTTGGAAAACTTATATAGAATCCCTTGGAAAATCAGTAGAATTCCTAATAACTATATAAATATGAGAAATTTGTATTCATATTTCAAGTTAAAAAAAAAACCAAAATTCTACTAAAATTCCTACTAAATTATTATTTTTATTTTGAGTGTTTCTAGTTTGTCTATATTTTTGTGTCTTGGTTTCTTATGTCTTACTTTATTTAGGAGACACTATCAAAATAGGGACATGGGCATAAAACATCATATCTCATAAGAAAATGGCCAATGATCCATTGAAATTATGCAAGGTAAAAGTGTATTCCTTAGAAACAATAATTTTCTCAATTCTTTTGATATATCTATCAACTTTAAGAATAAATTACATTATCTAATCCTATGCTTTAGAGTAAATCTTCACTACTAATAGAACATATTTAAAAATCACAAATTATTTTTAAAATTAAACCATAAGTTAGCCAAATCAACATTGTATAATTAAGGTGCCTTCTTGTTCATTGATATACTCATGAATAATACTTGAGCTATCGACATAATCATGAATGGAAGTGGGTCATTGATAACTAATCACATCCCTTATTCTTTTCTTCCTGAGCCATCTTTATACGAGTAGACAATAACAATTTGGGAAAAATAACAACAAATTTTGAATTTTGAAGAAAATAGTTAGGGAATCAAATGAAAGAGATAAAATAATGTAAGAAACAATTAAGTTGTTAAGTAAGATATGAATAATATTACTTTTTGACCTATTTCTAAGGTAAAATTACCTTTAAGCTTAACTTTTTCTCCAAGAATAAGATAAAAAATTCAATTTATTGGAAATGAAAGTGTATAGTGATATTTTCATAAAAATATTATGAGACTTCTTACATTCTATGATATAAAAATTATATAGAAAACTTCCATACCCACTTTCCATTGTTTATATGGAAATAATGTGCAAGAGTCTAAAAAAGTAAAACATATCGATAATTAGGAATATTAGTTTGGATTAAGAAAATAACTATTAGGAGTCACCACATGCTGTTATGAATAATGTTGATATGGAAATTGAAGAGAATCAATATCCAGAGGAGACCCCTTGGGAGGACAATCGATCAATGCGGTGTCATGCATCCAGGAAAAAATATAGCGTGCTTTTTCCGTGCTTCAAGTTCGAAAAGATTATATGGAGAACATCTAGCCATCCTCGACAAAGAATGCATGGAACTACTAAATCCAGGCCGACACTCGGCGGATGAGAGCTCTTTTGTTTCGCTAAGAATGTTGTTCCGAACTTAAATTATTTTATGCTAAGTAATTTTGTTATTGTATCTAATTACAACTTTTTTTTTTTGCCCAAGGATTATCACTATGTAATGATCACCACTCAATCTAGCTAGATGGAATTTTTGTGAAAAGGATGACGGTCCTTTCAAAACCCTCACTTTACCCTTATCCAAAAAACTATAAGGGAAAAAGTTGTAAAATGAACGAATTTTTTTTTAGACTAAAGCATATTTGTTGAGGTTAATTATAAGAAATTTTTCTTGCCACAAAAGAGTTAATAATTTGGTCTAGATTATTAGAAATAATCTAACACAATAATAAAAACACAGAATATAAAATTCATTCGAACAATAATATTCATTAAGAGAGAGTTACATATATAGATCAATTAACCCCTACAATGGTGGAGTCAAACATGATCTTCAATCCCTACATAATCTCAACCCCATCTCCTAATATCTCTCTAACATCCCTTTATTATCTCACACAACTTTAGCTACGTGAGTTGTTCTCACAACACACTCAGACTAACTATATTATTAATATGAGTTAAATACTCATTATTAATAATATTACAATATATAAATAATGTTACACAATATATTTGTAACATGGGGTTTTAGTCCCTTCACGCATATTTTTGTTGACTAAGATGGTCCACCAAAAAATGGTCCACCAATTATTTATGGCTACTACTTTTCGTCTTTTTGGCAAATGAAGGTCCCTCATCTGAAATTTAGATATAAGGAGACAATAAGAAATATTCTTTAGTCACGATGATGTTATTTAGAGTGTAAAAATGAAGATTAATATAGGTGAGTGTTTGCTATAGTTGGCTTGACTCAATCTTTAACAGTACTTGACGTACTTGACTGTTTCAAGTTTTTTGAGCTTATCTTCAAGTCTATCCCGCTTGATTGGTCAAATAAGGTTTTTCCTTGTGGTTAATATCCTAATTGCCATAACAATATATGAAATTAAATAAAAGGGAGGAACTACAAGTCTAGAAAATTTGATGTAGACCAGCATTTCAAGTTAAAATTTATAAAAGATTTTGAAATCTCTATTCTTTGTTTAGTCAAAGGAGGGAATTTTACAACTAGTAATTCGAATTAGCGTTGCGAAGATTTCTTGGAGAAAAATATAACAAAATATTAGTGAGATAACTTTTATTTTTGATATGAATAACATTAAAATCTTGGTGGAGTTTAATCTATCGTTAGAGCAAATACAACCAACGTAATAAGATGTAAGACAGTTCTCATAAAACATAAAAAAATAGAATGAACAGAAGCGACATTGATCAAAACATCAAAATATGTTCCATGCTCCTTACCTCATTTTAATTATTATAAGATCCAATTTCCATGGTCATTTTCAAGCCATTCTCGCCGCCGTCCACAACCATTCGGCTTATGTCGTGCTGCAGGACAAATTAAAGCTGAGAATGAATGCGAATATCTGACATGCAAAACTTTATAAATAGAGTTTATAATCGACAAGGAGAGAAAGATGCAACATTTCATATGCGTTTCCATATCCTATGTTAATCCGAAGGACAGATCCTTCTTCTGAGAACCCTAAATTCAGAAAAAGGCCCTCAATCGTTACACCATCAACATTATTTCTGTTTCCAATGGACAGATCTCTCTCAGAAGCGTACCTCCAAAATGCTTCTGTGACTCCAGTCAGAGAGTTAATATCAATATTAAATCCCTCTGTTTACAGACTCGCTAATCTTTTCCAGTAAAGATTATCAATCTTTGGTTAAACCTCAAATTAGTGTCCACACAAATCCCTCAATCAAAGTCCATTAACCGAAGATCTATTATGTTATCTGTTTACAAATTATTAGTTTTGTTATCAGATCACACATCGACATTAATTTCTTCGTTTATTGAAATAACACAAGCCAAACCATTTCATTCAATCAATTAAGTGTTTACTTATTAGCGACATCGTCAGATCAGATCATGAAAATTGTCTTTAACTTTTTTTTTTTGTAAGAATAACCAAAGGATCGGAAGTCAGATAATTACCTGGGTAAAATTGTTGTGCAGGTTGGTACAGAAAGCCTCTGATATGAAAAGTTGGCAGGGAAGATTTAAAGAAAAACCAAATATGATCACTTCCACAGAAAACCACCAGTTACAAATGCCGAGCAGATATGATCAGTTACGAAGAAAAGCCTCTTGATTTCTTGTCTTCCATGTTAGGGTATGATTGAATTTCGAGGCACCCATGAGAGGCGGGAAATTATTAATATTCTATCTTAAATTTTGAACCCGCTCACGAGAGTTTGAGAGTCCACGTTCATATATATTAATTTGAGGAAAGATATTAATTTTGAGGAACATATCTATAATTAGATAGATATTTCTTCTTCTTCTTCTTCTTTTTCCCAAAAGAAAAAACAAATTTATTTAACTAACAATGTAATAGAAATACAATTTATGAATGAACTATCACATGACAAACACATGAATATCAAATTTAATTTTGAGAATAAAAGTGAACAATGTATTCTATTACAGCCTTGCTTGTCATTGTAGAATGCCTCTCGGCAGTAATTAATTTATTAGTGATTGAAAAACACTAATTAAATGGTTTGACATTGCAAATTTATTATCGACTTGAAGGAAATTTATTATTATGGTGTGGGGGCGGCGACACCCCACACCCTCCCGCACCACTTCCCCGTCCCACACCCCACTACAACATGACCATCTCCCCTCTACGCCATGCCACAATCCTAGGCCTTCCACCACCCTCCATCTTTAACATGCCCCTTCCTTGACAAAGCCTCCTTCTCTCTCCTTGCATTCGCCCCTCCATTGTCCTCAACCACTTTTCTTTAGTTGGTCTCTCATGGTCGTAGCCTGGAAGCTAGCTGCAGTAGCCTACTAAAAAGGAGATTAGCATTACAATACACCCTTCAATGGAATCGACCTATGTGGAATAAAGAAATGGAATGAAGGGGGAAAATAATATAGAAAAATATCAAATGAAAAATGAGTCAAAATATGAATTCGGGAGGATTAGGGTTTTCTAGGTCAAACCTAGATCTTATTGCAAAGATTCATTTAATCCAAGGGCCACTCTTTGGCCCTCCTACCTTAATTTTTCATGGGAATTATTATAGTGTGTAGTGCCCACTTCCCTTCGACACCTGTTTGTTATTGATTTCGATACTGTCAATTATACTTATGGATATTATTGTAGCCTTTTGATTTAGCATGATGTTAGATGTTAGAGATACTGGACTGTTGTTGATTTCGATTCATATATGATGTGTTTGGATCATTAGAGACATTTTGATATTGATGATGATATGCTATTGACATGGTTATATATTTCTGACATGCGATATTTTCGTCACACTGAGTAGGCCTTGATAATTGAACTAATGTTGTGATCATTTTGACATGGATGAAATGTAGAATAGAGATGTTGTTAGAAATTGTAAATGATATCGTAATTTCCTAGATGATGATTTGATGCATATATAGATGATTGTGGATTTATATTACATATTTTATCTTGGATGTTTTAATGCGGCCACGAGGCTGAAGGAGGTATTATGTGTTTTGCAGGTAAATATATTCACAACAAACAACTTGGGGGGATTGGAGACCAACCACATTGGAATTCTAGGTGAATTCAACAAGGGTCACCATGACAACATGTATTTGTGTGTGTGTTTGAATTATTGTTAGGGGAAATTGTGACCAAGGGGTTATGTGTTGTCTTTTATTTAGTTTTCCTTTAATTGATGTTAGTATGTGATTTTTAGTGATGTAATTTATTGTATTAATTATTTGGATTTTGGTGTATATTTTCCCCTTTATCATTAGTGAGTTTTAGTGTCTCATTTAAAGTTAATTAATCATGTTCTAAACTAATTATAGATGTGACCAAAGGAATTCATTTATTAGACTAGATTTCTCTTGGATTATGTGTTGTAAGTTGAGTGCTTGTGATCTTGAGTGTTGTACACTCTACCCTTTCTTGGAAATTCGAATTTGGCCTTAAGGGCCAATTTTGGAGGCTTGTGGGACAAGTCAAACTTTTCTCACACCTCTTAAATTGCTATACCAACCATACATATGGGTTTAGGGCTAAAAAATAGACCCCATTATGTGTTTTGGGAAGACAAAAAGGTAAAATATTATTGCACTTTCTTTCTTGTAATTAAAATTTTTCCTTAGGGGTGTGGGCTTGGATTGTGTGTGTAAGTAATTTGTCATTCCTCTCACCCACCAATTTATTGTGCATTGGGGTTGAGGTTTGACTTATGAGGTGGAGTTGAGGATGAGTGATGTGGCATCCTACATAGAGCCACCTCACCCTCCTCTCTCCCTTTTCTATTTATTCAAGTTCTTTTGCTTGTTTGGGGGTTACTTCATTATTTTGTGCTCTTGCATTTTTTGGGAGTTAGAGGATTTTGGAGTGCTTTTGGTCTTGGTTGGAGCTTGTTGGTGATTTCTTGGGTTTGAAGAAGCTTGGAAATTGATTCTTGGAACAAGCTCTACTATGGAAAGGTATGAGCTTGTAATGCCCGTTTGGCGGTTACCCGTGTTCTTGGCGTAGTGACCTTTCCCCTGTTGGGCGTCGAACAAATGTGCGTAATTATGTTGTCTTAGACCTTGTCTCAAGTGATGTTTTAGCACCTCCCCTCTCCTTCCAAGCGTCCTCGAGTCGTTATCGACATCTCCCTTTTGTGGATTGTGTAATGTCCTGTGCGTTATCCTTTTTACAAGGGGATCTTGTTGTCGCATTATTAAGCTCAATCATTGGTCAATGTTAATGTGGGTAGAAATTATATATATAATTATAATAGGTAATGGTAATGATGTTATTTTAATTTAATGATCGATCGGCCCTTATTTTATAAGTATTATTATTTTACCTTAATTTCGATCATCATCGATATTTTATATTAAGTATCTCTATAGCATTTCTTCTAGTTGTTTCATCTAATCGTGTTGTAGGACGAACCCCGTCCCGCGCTGAAGAAGGCGTTGCCTGTCTTGGCGCCATGGTAGTCTTTGCTCCGTGTTCATCTTGAGTGTAACCTCTAATTTGTTTCCCCCCCCTTCGTGTCGCGTTGTTGATGCTTCTGTCCGTGGCGCCTCCGTGGTGACCAAGTTACTTTTCCCTATTTAATGGAAATTTGCGTGTTCAAAGCCCGGTAGATGGCTTGTATGCCAGGTTAGTATTTTAGGGTATGTCCTTTTTAAAAAGAGATTCTTATATTTATTTTTACAAAAAAAAGAGGGGGATTGTTATGTATAGTCGATCATTGTCGTCTATTATTAGTGTCGATCTGGACTGTCGACATTATTAATATTTTAATAGTTTTCCTAGGTTGCTGGTATTCCTTTCGGTTTGCATTTTTAAAAACCAAACTAACTGGTTTAGTATTTCTTTAAATCAATATATATATATATACATGTATAGATATAAAATAAGATGAAATAAAATAAAATATAAGTAAAAATAAACAAATAAAGGAATGCAGGGGTTGCGTGGGAAAGAAGGGGGGGTAGGTGTGTGGCGCAGGTTGGAGGGACCAGTGAATTAAAATCAAAATTTTATCTTCTTGTGCCTAAGGCCCTACCATCCCTCACCCCCTTCCTGCCATCTAGACCTGGTGCGTGGCCATCTCCCACTGGCCTTACCTCTGCCAGCCGCCCCACCTTCATTTATTTCTGTGATTTGCAAATCTCTTGCATCCTTTGCTACCTGCTCTCTTTAACCTGTTCTGACCGCGTGAGCAGGGAGGAGAGTTGTTGTTGGGATTTGGGATGAATGGCGTGAAAACCCCAATCCAATGGAGTCGCAGGTTTTGGGAGCTCTTCATTTGTTGTTCCTCTCCTTGCCATGGCCGCAAAACTCCCTGCCTATGCCAAGTGTTGCTGCGAATGGAGTTTGGCTTTCAACAAACTAAAACGAAGGGAGCTTTCGCCATGCGTGGCCGTTGCAAGTGTATGGTGGTTAGAGATGAAGCAGCAAGCTAGTGAAGTAGACGTATTACCTCCACTTTCCTTGGGCGCTGCGAGGTGTGTTCTTGTCGGGATCCATGCAGATGACTGCGCAGTTTTTAGCCAGCTGCAAGCACGTTACAAGAAGGTAGAAGCCCTTTTGAGCACCTCCAACAAGCAGGTTGTCCAACTATATTGTTATCTGTTCTGTATCGAATGCATCCTCAAATTCAGGATTCTCCTTCAAGATATTTGTATCAAAATCGACTATGTGACAAAGTGAGAGTGTTACCAGGAGACCTGATGAAATTTTATTACAAAGATTCTCTATTGAGACCTTACTTGTTTTACGATGTAACTCATGGAAGAGATCTCATAGGCATGGATCTATTTCATATCGAATATTCATGAAAGCACAATTTACTTTGTAATTATTGAACCCTTTGGAAAACGTGATGACTTTTTAGTTTCGACTCTTGTTGGTTTTTTTTTATAAATCCTCCTCTTCTTCCCTGCGCGCATGGATGGATGTCCGCACCTATTCCAGTCTAATGTTTTGTTGGGTGTGGGATTTCGGGAGGACGTCCAAGCAATGGAAGAGGCAGGAGGGGCAATGTTGAATCAGGAGGAACAGGCATGAGCTGCTTTTCCCCTTTTTCTAGCTATTTTCTTTTATATTGAATGCATGATTATTGCTTGTTCTTCCGTAAATGTGTCTTTGTGTTTGTTTGAGATAAGCTCTGCGTGAGATTTTATCATTTGAAATGCTGTGTGGCTTTTGCACACCTTCCCGCCAAGATTGTATTTTCTTACTTTTGCTAGATGTGTGAGGGGTTTTATTAGATACGTCTGTGTTATGTCTATAGGAGCAGTTTTCTTTTCTTTCGCACTGGTTTTGGACCTTCCTCGTGATGGCAATGAGGAGTTGTTTGTTTAAGTTCATCTTTGAAAATTAAAAAAAATGCGATTTTTTTTTACTCCTTTATGTATCCCTATGGTTATAGTGAGAGCGGGTGATAAATGAATAAAACTATTTACCTCATGAGAAGAAGTGTATTTATTTCCTTTTGATGTTATCATGGTGCGGTATTAATTGTATTGGAAATGATACTAGAGAGACCCTTGCTCATCCTTTTCTTTTTAGCAATCTAATTTGGTATAATCTCATCCCAATTTCATCCCTGGGAGGTCGACTACAAGGTTGGAACATTGTAAATTTCTATTCCTTTTAGAAGCTTTAACGAACTGTGTATTATGCTTGTCGGATGTGACCGGCTATGACTAGATAGTGGGTTTTCGACGCTGTCTTATGCAAACATGATTTTTGGCCAAATCTAACTTGCTTACCTAGCTTATGATGACCTTAAAAATTTCAAGTACCACGGCCAAGGGATATCCTCGTCGTCCTACATTTGTATTATCTCCTAATCGGTCTTATGAAAGGTCCACCGACTTCTTTGTGATGGAAAATTTGAGGGTTTGTTATAAGGTGTAGTGCCCACTTCCCTTCGACCTCATTTTGTTTTGTTGTTTTCGAGACTGATTACTTCACTATGGATTTATTATGGCTTCTTGACTTAGCATGTTAGTAGATATCACAGACATTGGACTGTTATTGTTTTGATCTTTATATGATGCATATGGTTTACTGGTGGACATTTGATGACGGTATTTGTATACTTTTGACAGGGTTATTTATCTTTAATTATGACATGTGATATGTTTAATCATTTTGAGTAGAACTTGATAATTGGACTAATGTGATGATCGTTTTGACATAAATGAAATATGAAATAGAAATGTGCTAGAAAGTGTTAGTGATATCGTACTTGCATAGATGATAGTAAATCATGTGTCGTTTATTTTAGATTATATTGTATATTTGGCATGAATGTTTTAATGCGGCCAATAGGCCAAATGAGGTATTCTCTGTCTCGGGTATACTATATTCACAACAATATTGGGGAGTGGAGACCAACCACATCGGAATTCGAGAAGAATCCAGCTAAGGTCACCATGGCAACAAGTAATTGTGTGTGTGTTAGAATTATCTGGTAAAGGGAAAATTGTGACCTAGGGATCATGTGTTGTTTTGTTTTAATTTTTCCCTTTTATTATGTTAGTATGTGTTGCTCTTAGTAAGTGAAATTTTACTTGTGTTATTATTCATATTCTTTGGGTTGGAGTTACCCCTTTGTTAGCCATGGGTTGTAGTGGCTTAATTAAGTTAATTTGAAATTGTCCTAAACTAACTAAAAGATGTGACCAAAGAGAGTTCATTTATTAGGATTTGATTTACTTGGGATTTTGTGTGGATTGATGTGTGTTTGAGTTTGAGTGTAGCACACTCTACCCCACATGGGAAACTCGAATTTGGCCTTGGAGGCCAAATTTCAAAGCTTGTGGGACAAGTCAAACTTGTCCCACACCTCTTAAAACCCCATGCCAACCCTACCTATGGGTTGGAAGGCCAAATTAAGGGTCTTTTAGGTGTTTTGGGGGATAAAAGGGTAAAAATATTAATTGCACTTTCTTTCAAAATTTAATTTTGTCCTTTGGGGAAGTAGGCTTAGTTGGAGTGTGTAAGGTGCTTGCCTTTCTTTCAACCACTTATTAATGGTGCTTTGGGATTTGATGTTGACCAAATGATGTGGAATGGAGGGAAAGGGAGGTGGCATCCTACTTGGAGCCACATCATCCCTCCCTCTCTTTTCTCTATTTATTTGATCCTCTTGTTTGTTTTGGGGGTTGGAAGTTTCATTTTTTTTTGTCTTTGGTATTTTGGAGAGGAGAGGTTTTTTTTTAAGGAGTTGTGGAATTTTGGAGCTTGTTGATACTTGTGAGAATTTTGTTGGAGCTTGTGGATGCTTGCTTGATCTTTGGAGGGATTGAGACTTCATACTTGGAACAAGCTCTACCATGGAAAGGTAGGAGCTTCACCTTTGTTGCATTATGTTTTCTTCTTTTTGTTTTATGAATGAGTACATATGTTGTGTTGAATTTTGTTGTTGCAATGCTTGTTGGGAATGGGTAGAATGCCTAAGTTGGGAGTGGGAGGAGACTATGGGGAGTCTAATTGAGGGAGGCATAAGAGATCATGTTCTTGAGGAGGAGTTTGGGTTGGGTGCCCACCTTGTAAGAGAAATGCTTGCATTTTCTTCTTTTTTACTTTGAGGAGCCATAAGAGTTGAGGGAGGCATAAGAGTGAATGGAGGGATAAGGGGTACTTGAGGGAGACATAATATTTGTTAGGGGTATTGTGTTTTGCATTGGAGGCTTTTATGTGGCACCCATTCCCATTGGAAGGCATAAGTGGCCTCCCCATATGTCTTACTCTTGTGGCTTTCTTGATAATCCTTGTGACTTGTTGTTGTGATGATTTTCCCTCTTGTTGTGTTGTAAATCTTGCTTTGAAGGATTATGGAATGAATGTGAAATGTTATGTTTAGTTATGTGGAAGCTAGTAGTTGCCATGAGTTGTATTTTCTCCCATTGTGATGTGGTTGGGGCTCGGGGGCCAATGGAGAGGATGGCTTCTCTTCTCCATTGGGTATCTTGGTTGGGAAGAGAACGTTGCCTCTCCCCTTATTTTGTTGTGAATCAAGCAAACTATGGAGGAGCCACCTGGTTGATATTTGGAGCAATTGGAACCTTGTTGATGACAATGTGAAACCACCATGTACTTTACCCACCTTGAGTGGAGGAAAAATGTAATATTGCTTTGTATTTTAGCTTCCATTATTGTAAATTTGTTTCCACATGAAGTAGAAAATGTTGTAACAAGATTTTGAAGGAAAGTTGTATTGAAATGTTAGTAGTTTCTTGCTTTAAAACTTAATGAAAATTATTGTTGAAAACCTCTTGAGGAATGTTGGGAAATTACAATATATATATATATATATATATATATATATATATATATATATATATATATATATTGAAATTCATTTTATTACTTAAGAGATGTATTGGAAAAGTTGGAATGTTAGTGCTCTTTATCTTCTTACATTGTTGATCGAAAGACTTAAGTTTTTAGATAGCTTTCATTATGCCAATGAAGTAATTTTAGTTCTAGCTTCATTATGTTCTTTCCCATTTAAGAAATTATTGAAAATCCATTTACAAATTATTAAAGGAAATGAAATCAACCTATTCGAAATCCCATGCAATGTCTATTAAAATTGGATAGAAATAAATTTTAATGCAAATACTTTAAACTTATCAAGTTCAATATCCAACACTCCTTAATGTCTAATAAAGGTACTAATAGTTTGAATATTATCCATATTTAGGTATTATTAAAACTAATGGATATGCTAGTATTAAATCCTATTTATAACAATACACTATTAAATATTCCCTTTATATTAACAAAGTATATTATTGTAAGCTATAGCCAAGAAATAATATTAATTAAAAATATGCAAAGGAACCTATGGACGTATACGTGTTTACGGCGCTTTCCAAGGTCTTGAAACGCTCATACCAATGCCAAAACAGACTGTGCTTGAATACATATAAAATCCTACATACATGTAATATAAAATAAATTAGATGATGATGTATCTCTGTTTAACCATTGTGTATTCAGACTGTAAAAAAAAATATACACGCAGAAATGCTTATATAATTGCAAAACAAATCATGCTTCATGAATGTTCTGATTTGAAACGGACCCACCTCTACGAATGAGGCGCCCATACAATTGCAAAGTAAACTGTGCCTCTGTATTTTTTTGATATGGAACAGATTCGCCTCTATGAGACTCTCTTCCGAGCTACCGTAAACTCAATAGGATCTAAGTAGAAGATCTATGCAATAGATCCCACCAGGTCTTCTGGTTACTCTCTCACTGTCCCTAAATCGATTTAGATGAAAATATCTTAAAGACGGATCCCGGAATTTTTTTTGAGGATGCATTCGATGCTGAACAGATAACAACATAGTTGGACAACTTGCTTGTTTTAAGCACTCAGGAGAGAAAAAAAAAAAAAGGGGGCTTTGTTTGGTTACCACGACGACTTGGCTATCTCCTCGACTCGTGCCACTTGCGCCACATATTAGCTCATTTTTACACCTAATGGCGTGGCACAGTTTGACCATTGAGTTGTTGGGCTTTGCCGGTCTCTTTGAATTTGAATGGCCGCATTGAATGTGGCATAGTTTGATGGCGATGGCATGTTGAATACCCCCCCGCCCTACTCTACTCGTGCCTCGTAACCGGTTATGATCTCCTTTCCCTGTTCACGTGGCTGTGGCTAAGCCAAAGCGGGTCACACGCCTTCCCTTCACTGTAGCTCCTTCTACAACCTCCACCTTCTCACTGCGCTGCGCTGACCAAATAGAACGGTGGGTAAATAAAACAGCGTTTTCACTGCTTCACTAGTCTCAGCAAGCTTCACCTACAAACTACCACAATGAATTCTTGTGGCTGTGAGAACCAACAAGAGGTCGACTGTGATGATTTTGATTTGCAAAATCTAAAGTGAATTCAATAAAGATATGCGGCCAGTTGGAGTGGCTTGCACGTCAAAAAGGGAGTTAATACATTTCGGCAGGTGGCTGGAGCCACCCACCCCCAACCATGACTTTCCAACCCTTTTTTTTAATGTTCTCCACGTAGTGGCATGGGCCACACATTATAGTTTTGGTCGTCATTGAATGGTGTGAAGGCCCGAGCTATTAGTAAAGTGTGGGCGGTAGTGAAATATAACATGGGCCGCGTGGAATAATATAGCCCAAAAGCAGCTCGTTCCTCCATATATGAACTCGTCAATGCTAATGAGCTCGCCGAGGAAATAAAGAACTCACCCAACTGAGCTCGCCATGAGCTCAACCAATGTAGAATAATTAGCTCACCCACATAATGCAAACTCACCCAATGCAAATAATAACTCGCCGAGTGGTGTGGAGTAGCTTGGTCTCCAATAAAGCTCACCGAGTTTATTTGAACAGCTCGCTAGGAGTGGATTGACCTTTATATAACTTTGATTGGCGGTACACATATAAACTAAACTCCTCGAGCCATGTGAAAACAACTCGAAGTATAGTTTCGTTTATTTACAAAGTGGAATATGATTAAGTTAAAATATTGTCTTTTGGTTTATAAACACATAAACTTGGTGGTATATGTATATATATCCCATTTTGAGATTTTAAATATATATATATATATATATATAGTATTTATGCAACCAACTTAAGACGTTTAGCAAACCTTTCTCTATTGAATGCATGACATGAATCATGTAAACGAAGTTAAATAAAAAAAAATTGTTACATTTTTGGGTTGAATGTTTGTGGCGCATCGTCGTCATCGTGCCGTGAGCGTGCGTCGTCTTTTGTGGCGTTACATAAGGAAAACCTTACTCAAACCTTTGGAGAAAATACTTAAAGTATTCAAGGACTCTCGTTTTGTACATGGGATATCCTATGCGCTGACGCAACTATGTAAGTTTACTTAATTTTTTTATTATTATAAGAAAAGCCTTTCCTTGTCGGACGCACTACCGGTAGTGAGGAGTGCATGAAGCAGTGTTTTACCCATTCCGAGTAACAAACAATGAAGTATATGTCGGATGTGGTGAACATGGAACTAAGTCTGAGGTTTGAGATGCTTTTGGGGACCTGTGAAAGGTAAATTACATTTACCCCCAAGCAACAATGTTTTATGAGACCTTTCTTCGTTATATCAGTAAGTAAGTTAATAGTGTATAACATTGAAATATTTTATTATGTTGGGAATGAAGGGTTTTTCGTTGAGGGATGTGCGGAGTTGGCACTTGCGGCTTAAGAGTGCTTTCAAAGTTTCAACTTATCATATGTGGACGTTGTTTAACCTTGAATATATAAATAAATATTGGGTATAACAATCAAAAACGTCAGCTACATTCTTTAAGGTGTACGCATGTGCAATGCATTCCTTTTTACATGATCTTTGAATTGGGTCCTTGAGTGGCCATAACCCCCCCCATAGGCTGTATGAGTTTTTGTGGGCTTGTGTGGCACTCTTGGTCCGAGTAGGGATGTTCGGAATAATAAAACTTGTTACCTTCTTTCGACATTATCAGGAGAATTTACTATTCCATATCGGGTGGTTGTTGTACGATTCCTTTATTCTGTTTTGTGAATGTGAAGCTGCTATCGCTATCTTACTTAAGGAAAATAAAAAGGTGTATTATGTGGGAAATTTTTTATAATTTAGAATGTATGGTGTAAGAGTAACCTTGGATAGAAAATGCACAATTTTGGCTTTCATATGTCCTGCAGTGTGCCTTTTGTTAACTAGATATCTATTTTGTTTACATTCATACAAATTACTTTTGCTTATGCCTTGGAATGGAAATCATGCACTAGTCATTCAATTAATTTTGATGAAATATCTAGGAAAGGGAATGCATGCTCATGCCAGTTCTTTTGAACTGACAAAAGCTAACATGTTTTTGCAGGTTGTTTTTCCGAGCTCAAGTATGAAAGAAGTGGCTGTTGTATTTGCATAGATGATATCCACTTTGGTGCTTGTACGTTGTTTTTTATGGTTAAACTATTGATAACATCTAGTGGAAAAATTTTAGAAGAGGATCAATGTCTTAGTATTTTTGTATCGTGGATTATGTCGTCTTAACTTTGGAACCTTGAATTGTCTGTCTATCTTGGAAAATATAAGAAAATTTGTTTACCACTTGTTGAGTGACCTCAGTGGATTATCGGTATTCTAAGAGTTGATGTAACCTTTTTCATTTTCGTAAATGAATATTGTTAAACTTTATCCCTGCGATTAAATGTTGAGTTAAATCTTTCTAATACTTAGTCATAGTGTGTTATAAGTAAAATAAAATGGGTTGTTTAATACTTATAGAAGTTAAACTAAAATTTATATTGCAAATAAATTTGTGTAGAGGTGACCAACTTGAGAGCATGTAATTCCATAAGTGATCAAAGATGAAACTATCTTTTGTTAAGTAACATTATATAACCTGATATCCCTAGCGACACTAATGAACACTATCCCTTTTATGGTGAAATTATTAAACGAACTTAAGGGAAATCTATGGTTAGATCTGGAAGATAATAAGATTTAATAAGCAGGAGAAAACAATTTAGAAACCACGCAATCTATCTCTCAGCCATTGGAAGGAAAATTGTTTTATTTTTATAAAACTCTTTTAGTAAAGCCTAAGTAAAATCTTTAATAATTCTGGTTAAGTTTTCAAGTCTCAATTATATCTTGGTAATAGTTAATGAGGTCTTGAAGATGATTTCAACTCAACCTTCTCCCTCTAACCTTTTTCCAAGGTGCCTTGTCTTTCTTCTCTTAAGTATGTTAAACGCAAACCCATGTTGTCATATGGGCATTGTAACATCCCAAAAACCTCCACACAAGAACAACACCATGAAATACAGGTAACTTTTTTTTTGACTTGCTTGATACAAAACACGACACAACATGTCGTCACAAGGTTACAACCAACACTAAGAACAATTTGATACATGGATGGCCATAAGGCAGCACGGAAACATTCACATCTTTCAAGGACAATTTACTTTTCTTCTCGACATGACAACATAGAAGTCCAATGACAGAACATTCTGACAAATAGGACAAGCCACAGTAAGAAAGATTGAAGGTTACTTATTTGGTAAAACACCCTTTAGCTCATGACTCATGTTTTCAGAAAGGCTCAAAATATGATTCGCACAGATTCTTCTTACCAACTGAGTTATTTTCTTATACACTGTAGAGTATTTCACTCAAGTCTTCTCCTACTTGCTAAAGCTTATTATCTTTCAGATCCAACCATTATTTTCCTTAAAGCTTGAACGAGAGTTCACCCAAAAAGGGAAAGTGTTCACTAGTTTAGCTAGGGATATCAAGATTATGAAATTTTATTGAACAAGGATAGTTTCCTCTTTTGATTATTTCAGAAATCTATTGTTCTCAAGTAAGTCATCTCTATATTAGCCTTGTCTAAATATAGAATCTTAGTTAACTTCTATAAGGATTAACCACTCCATTTAATGTTTACTTATATCACATCATTACAAGATGTCCGAAAGTTTAGACTAACACTTTATTCTCAAAAACAAGGTTTTACAATACTTATACCAATGTAATGATAGAACATCATCTCTCACCAAAGTGAGTTACTAGTCTGACCTCAAAAGGGAAGAGCACTTCGCCACGCAGTTTTTTTTTTTTTTTCCAACATACCAAAACAAGAGATCTTCCACACTCCTTGCAAGCAAGGTTACAAAATTTACAACGCATTGAACTTTCTACGAAGAACTTCATAATATGAACTGATGAAACTCTTACACTCTTTTCCTGTAATCTACTCGCATAGTCCATCTGCACAAATATTTATTAGAGTCAGTTCGCTAGAACTGAGCATGATAAGATATAAACCTCACTTAATAATTTATGCCATCTAGCATTTAAATAAATGAAAATTTGCAATGTTCCTTAACAGATAACCTTCTAACATACATACAAAGCTTAATTACACATCTCATGACAATATATAACGTACTCATGAATGTTCACTTCCTTAGGATCTGCTTCACAAGGGTACAATTCCAAGTGACTAGAAATACAACCTTAACCATGCAATAGATCGTACTTAAATCACAGCAACAATGATAATGCCCACCTGATGTCTTCGACCGATTTCACATTTAATAACCAACAATGTATCTTTCAATTAAATAAAGGCACCAATGTCATTAGGTTTATATAACAAAACAAGTATCCATCTTATATTATTTATCGATATTACCCAAGTACCAAACCTTCATAGAAAACAAAGTGATATGAGAGTATAATTTGGATATCTATCTCACAATATTAAGGAGATATCTATGTTAACAAGGATTCCACCAATCCACAAGTCCATACACTATTTAGGTATCCTTTTGGTTACTTATTCCACGTCTTGAAAGCTTCAAGAAGAACAAGGGTCCAACTCATTGGAATGAGTTACGTTCGGCAAGATTGCCGTGTTTGCTAAAATGTCAAAGTTATAATTGACTTACTAAGATAAGCAAACGCAGTCCAGGCCACTATAAAATACCAGTAACCACCTTATCTCAACTCCCAAAAAGGGCAGAGATAAAAACCCCACATCCTGGTAAGAGGATGGGAAGAATGCCATACATAAATAATTCACGAGAATCAAGCACCAGGATGAAGAGAGAAATACCTTCAAACTGAGCAAGGAAGAATCAAAACGGTTAACACCACCGGCACAGGTGAGTTCCAAGTTTTAGGGTTGAATAAGCATGCACGAAATCTACGAAGATGAAAACCGTCTGTAAAAGATGTGGAAACCCGCATAGAAAAAGGAAAATTTGTACTTAATACATTTCAGCTGGTACGTGACAACCAACTCGACAACTCGGCAATAACGCCATTTCAACATGCTCGGGAGGTCCGAAAACCCGACACAAGGAGAATTTAGGCAAATCGGATTTCGGGGCGGGAAACAACCGACGCGAAGCATGATGTTTTGATGCTTCCAAGTTCCGAAAACCCGCCACAAAGGAACAAATCGGGTTTCGGGTTTCGGGGAACATCCAACACGAAGCATGATGTCGCGATGCTTCGGAGTTCCGAAAACCCGCCACAAAGGAGCAAATCGGGTTTCGGGTTTCGGGGAACATCCAACACGAAGCATGATGTCGCGATGCTTCGGAGTTCCGAAAACCCGCCACAAAGGAGCAAATCGGGTTTCGGGTTTCGGGGAACATCCAACATGAAGCATGATGTCACGATGCTTCGGAGTTCCGAAAACCCGCCACAAAGAAACTTAGCCAAAAAGGGTTTCGGGTTTCGGGGAACATCCAACATGAAGCATGATGCTGCGATGCTTCGGAGTTCCGAAAACCCGCCACAAAGGAACTTAGCCAAATCGGGATTCGGGTTTCGGGGAACATCCAACACGAAGCATGATGCCTGGATGCTTCGGGGTTCCGAAAACCCGCCACAAAGGAACTTAGACAAATCAGGTTTCGGGATTCGGGTTTCGGGGAACATCCAACACGAAGCATGATGCCTGGATGCTTCGGGGTTCCGAAAACCCGCCAAAGAAACTTAGCCAAAAGGATTCGGGATTCGGGTTCGGGGACATCCTACACGAAGCATGATGCCTTGATGCTTCGGGGTTCCGAACACCCGATTCTCTCCCGAAGGCAAACCTGCAAAGCCAGCTCCATACTAAATTCCACAAAACCATCATTCAAGGAAAAAGCAATAATCAGGGCAACCAGATAAGCCCACATTAGAAGATCAGTAGGCAAGAATCGATATAGAGATCACTTCTACTTAAGCAGTAATTAAGATAACCTGTAAAAGGGAAAAGGAGAGGTCTAGTTCAAGCAAGATATGATTAAAAATCATTTGGAACCCATCTCTTCCTGGGCATCTCTTCCAAGGAGGAGTCAAATAAGAAAACATTGCATGTTATGTATTAACCAGAGTCCAAATGCTATTTAACTAGTAAAACAGAAACACATCAATATTCTGAAAGAACCCACATCTACAGCAGTCAAACCAAATTGCAAAGGTTGATTTATCCAAATGCTAAAGGAGATAGATCATTAAGAAAGAGTTAGTCTTATCATGCCTGTTTGGGGCTTCCTCAATGTAGCCATGTCGAACCAAGGCTCCAGCAGCTACAACACATTTCAAACATTCCCTCTCCTCAGCACGTAGATCACTTATGCAAGCTTCAAGGCAGCTTTAGGAGCACACCCAAAAGTCTGACTTTCATCTTCCCATTGGAGTAACAAGACCCACACGGGTACCAAACAAAACGCTCGTCGGATTAAACTACAAAGCAGAAGACCCCTTCAAAATACCAAACAGAAAACTTATCTAAACCAATTTAAAGTGCCCAAAGGCTTGCTCACAGCACCTCTGTCTTCTTCACATTGCCTCTGCTTGAAACTCGGTGATCTCCTTCCATCTTCAGTCAAATTTTAAACACTTCTAAAGAGAAGTCTCCAAGCTGACCATGTGGCAAAAATACCAGGTTGAAAGCAGATTACGATAATGCACCTTTTTACAAGGTTCAACAACTCAAAGCCACTCCAAGACCACTAACCCCTAGCATCATTTTTACATGCAAACCGCAGACAAAAGAGATAATAAAACAATTCAACAAGCATTCTTGCCGAACTAATACTCCACTTGTGTTACATAAAGACCTGCAGATACTTGCACCCGATCACCGACACGGCTAGAGATAATGTCAGAAACTAAAACAAGGTTGATTCATGTTTACCAAAGGGAGCCTCACCCATTAAAGCTTGCTTCAAAACCATCATTTTTATCCTCCATGCTAAGCGAAAAAAATCTTGATATTAAAATCCCGACCTCACCGGCGCTCAAACCCTGATCCTCCTGGCGGATAGACACAGCTAAAAACAGAAGTAATGAATCAATAGATCCATGAAAAGGAAAAAAAACTTCTTTTACCAACCCCAAAACTGATAAGAAACAGATCTGCCTCCAAGAGCCACCCTTCTATGGGTCACATCGAAAAACAAGAAGGAAAAACAAAAGGGAACTTCAGCAATAAATTTCCTCGGGTCTCCTGGTCATACCCTCACTGCCACAAAGATGATTAGAACAAAATATCTTGAAGGAGGGTCCCGAATTTGAGGATGCATTCGATACAGAGCAGATAACAACCCAGTTGGACATCCTGCTTGTTGGAAGCGCTCACAAGGGCTTCGACCATACTGCAACATGCCTGTTGCCTGGCTATGAATGGTACAGGATGTCACTGTGGATCCCGACAAGAACACACCTCGCAGCACCCAAAGGGAGTGGAGGTAACACGCCTACCTCTTTAGCTGGTAGTTGTCGGCTAGCAGAAGGAACAGTGTGCTACTCCACCCGACACGCCACAGGAAACAACAACAAAACCCACGTCCATACCTTTAATGTTAACAAGCCCTCATCCATGGCAGAGCAGAAGAACAGGCACGCGAGGAAGGGAGATAGGATCCACGAGGCACAGAAAGGAGGGAAACGCAGCAAGGCAGAGACAGGAAGGAAACCCATGGCAACCAAAACCGTCTACAGTCCGGCAAAACCCAAAACTGCGCCCATACGCAATAAAGAAGAAGATCAAAAAGATCATGGTGGAGGATGTCAAGACTCCACCGACTCCCACTGTCTCACGCCAACCAAGAGCATTAAAAGCTCATTAACGAATTACCAGCAATACCTCCCATCCGCCAACTAACCACATCACAACAATATTTTATTTTATTTTATTTTTGGGAGCCCATGCTTGGGGACAGGCCGCTTGCCAGGAGAAACAAGGCTGATATATATATATACAAATATGCAAAACATTAATTTTAGAAATTAACAATGGTCCATCAACATTTAAGAAATAGTCCCCACCTTCAAAGGCGCCACCACAGGTCGTACTCTTCCTTGTCCGCGCAACGAGGCTCGATCAGCGAGAGCGACAACAAAATATCAAAGGATGATGTTGATAACAAACGACATACAGAAAATAATAATAACTTACAATCATTGATCGATATTACAACATAATTTATTATTATCATTATTACTAGCAACCATTGTTAAACTCGACAAGGTGAAACACTAACGTTTCAAAGGAAAAGCAACAACGTTCGGTTCTAAGAAGAACGGTCGCCGCAGCAGCAAAGGAGCAACGACGAATGGGGCATTACGAGGCATGAACAAGTTCTAGTAGCGTAAGTTTAAATAGATGGCCTTGTGGAATTAAAATTCCCCTTTCTCTAAATAAATGAATTAAGCAAATAAATGTCATAATAGAGAAGATTTAAGGATGATTACTCAAAGTGTCAAAAGAATAAACTTAGCTTGGTAAGATGAATTGTATGAATCATATCTTGAGCCTCCTTGAAAAACGTAAGCTAAGAATTGCAAGATGTTTTTTTTTTTAAAAATAAATAACCCTCAAGAATATCTCATTGTGGTTGGACTTTATGTTGTCTTGTCAAAAAGAAAAAGTGCTTTATCCTTTTGGGTGTGAACTTTTCGTGCGACCTTGTGGTCATCCCCGTAACAAGTGGTTCCTAGAGTTGGTTGTAACTTTGTGACGACATGTTGTGTCGTGTTATGTGTCGAAGCAAGTCAAAAAAAAATATCCTGTCTTTTACTGTGTTGTTCATGTGTGAAATTTTTTGGGTCATTACACTTGGTATCAGAGTGAGGTTCATGCTCTCGAACCTATGGGCCGGATTGGTGTTGTATGGTGATGTTACATGATGGTGATGGTGTTACATGATATTGTTTCATGGAGATGATGGTATTGCATGATGATGATTTATATTGGAAGAGTAATGTGGTATAAGCGTGATGTGATTATTGTCGTAATTGTGATATTGTGAACGCACGTGATGTGTATGTCACTCAGTGTGTATTTGTTATCATATTGATGTGCTGAGGATGGGAGTATTCTCTCTCCTTCTTGTGGATTCTATGAAGAGTTCACATGTGAATTACTGTTTGTGATGTGTGAAAAGAATTATAATGTGGATGACATAGTGTTGGAGCATTGTGACATATTGTGATATGTAGGTGTATCAATGTGTCGTATGACCTGGATTGATGTAAAGTTAAATGAGTTGTATCATGATGTTTTTACCATGTTTTGAAGAAATGTGTGTACCACCTTGTTATGTAGCAATGGATGTTATGTTGTGATGTACTATGTTCATCATATGTATGATGTGTGTAATATGTAATGCTTCATGTTGTGATTTAGGGTCATACGGTGAGTGTATGAACCCTATCGTATGGTGATTGCACTTTGGGTGCAGTAATGTGGTAAAGTGGTGTTACACCCATTGAATGTATGATTGTGACCTACCTTGTATATGTACCACCATTGTATTAGTGATGTAGTTACATGTTATGTTGTGAACCTTACGTTAACCGACCCTAAAGGGAATCGGTAAAGTGTGTGTTTAGAGTGAGGAAAGGTGTATAGTTGACCAATCAATAGAGCCAACCTTAAAGGCGTAGTAGATGGTAGACCGTGCTCCTCTCTCTCTCTCTTTATGTGGTTGTTTTATGGGTACAACCTTAGTGTATCTATGACTATGTTTAGCCTTGTAGAATTGAAGGCGGGATGATTCAGATAGAGGTGATGACAGTTGTATTATTGATATGTATTTTACGAGTTGAGGCTCGATGTTTTGAGTGCTAGCAACTAGTTGAGTACCGCTTGGTGGCCGAGATAAGGCCACACGGTTATCGTAATGTGACATTATTATAAGTTGATTTTATTCAGTAAATTGAGCTTTTTACTTTATTTTGTAAGGACCGTAAACTTTTCTTGATTGCCATGCTTTACAATTTTGGGCATTTCCTTGGTTTGTGGCACTAACATGTGGATTTTGATACTAACTATGGCTATTTGGCCATTTATTTTGCTTGATTTTGGGTCTTCTTTTAAATTTGGAATTTTTACCGCCTTGCCCAAGGCTTGCACTTTGCCACTTGGCGCTTAGATTGGATTGTTGTGCTGGTTCTATTGTCGTGATGTGTGGAATAGGGTCATGGGATGCACCATGGAATGGTTGGACCTATGGACCCGCTTTGTTGTATGGGGGTACGCCCCAAGGAGTTACAGATAACTAGCGGGTTGTTGAACCACGCGTTATTATGTCACTTGGGTTAGGAGTGTTCAAACTCTATGTGTCTTGGACCATAGGGTCAACCGGCCTCTTGAGGAGGCATAAGAGTTTGAGGAGGCATAAGATACTTGAGGGAGGCATAAGAGTTTGAGGAGGCATAAGAGACTTGAGGAGGCATAAGAGTTTTAGGGAGGCGTATGATATTTATCGTATGGTTGATGTTTGAGGATATATGTTGAGTTATTGTGATGTTTTGGTAGTGGTATTTTGATGTATGTGTTACTCATGTCGATGGATATGTGTTGTGATGTTGTGGTTATGTCATTGATTCCCTTGTGGACACTATGTACACTGTAGCATTTGTTTGGTGTTATGTGATTTTTTTTTCATCGATGCAAATTGAGGAAATGTCCGGTGGATCAGTAGTACTCTTTTGTTTGAGTATTTGGTATGTCGAGTCATTGATGTGTGTTGAGTACTATGTTATGAGGAGTGTGCCTAATCTATTCCTTATTTGAGTAACCTTTTTGTAGTGTAATACAATCTTGAAGTATATACTTGTGTGCTTGTGAATCAGTAGTCCTTTTGAACCGATAGGGTGTTGTGTTAGCTTGATTCATGTTGGGCACCTGACAATAAGGAATAAATCAAAACTCTTCAATGATGAAATTTTAAAAGAAATTAAACTAAGAATAATGCTAATGGAAAGGAACTAATGAAATAATAAACAAGAGGGAAGCGCCAATCTTCACGAGAACCTTGAAAGTTAAAATTTCTACCAAATGATCCTAAGGCTACCTTGTGACCGTGCTTTAATTAACTAAAATTTTAAAACCATAAAGTGTACTTTCTCCTTTACATGTTATTTGTTACGTGCCATTTCTTTTCCTCTCGTGTTATGTCGCATCGAGGACGATGCTTTCTTAAGGGGAGGAGAATGTAATGCCCCGCTTGGCGGTTACCGGAGTTCTCTCGCGTAGTGACCTTTCCCTTGTTGGGCGTCGAACAACTGTGCGTAATTATGTTGTCTTAGACCTTGTCTCAGCGATGTTTTAGCACCTCCCCTCTCCTTTTGGCATCCTCGAGTCGTTATCGACATCTCCCTTTTGTGGACTGTGTAATGTCCTGTGCGTTATCCTTTTTACAAGGGGATCTTGTTGTCGCATTATTAAGCTCAATCGTTGGTCAATGTTAATGTGGGTAGAAATTATATATATAATTATAATAGGTAATGGTAATGATGTTATTTTAATTTAATGATCGATCGGCCCTTATTTTATAAGTATTATTATTTTACCTTAATTTTGATCATCATCGATATTTTATATTAAGTATCTCTATAGCATTTCTTCTAGTTGTTTCATCTAATCGTGTTGTAGGACGAACCCCATCCCGCGCTGAAGAAGGCGTTTCCTGTCTTGGCGCCATGGTAGTCTTTGCTCCGTGTTCATCTTGAGTGTAACCTCTAATTTGTTTCCCCCCTTCGTGTCGTTGTTGACGCTTCCTGTGCTGGCCTCCGCGCATGACCGTTACTTTTTCCCTATTTAATGGAAATTTGCGTGTTCGAAGCCTGGTAGACGGCTTGTATGGCAGGTTAGTATTTTAGGGTATGTCCCTTTTAAAAAGAGATTCTTATATTTGTTTTTACAAAAAAAGAGGGGGATTGTTATGAATAGTCGATCATTGTCGTCTATTATTAGTGTCGATCTGGACTGTCGACATTATTAATATTTTAATAGTTTTCCTAGGTTGCTTAGTTTTCCTTTCGGTTCACATTTTTAAAAAACCAAACTAACTGGTTTAGTATTTCTTTAAATCAATCAATATATATATATATATATATATATATAGTATAGATATAAAATAAGATGAAATAAAATAAAATATAAGTAAAAATAAACAAATAAAGGAATGCAAGGGTTGCGTGGGAAAGAAGGGGGGTAGGTGTGTGGCGCAGGTTGGAGGGGACAGTGAATTAAAATCAAAATTTTATCTTCTTGTGCCTAAGGCCCTACCGTCCCTCACCCCCTTCCTGCCATCTAGACCTGGTGCGTGGCCATCTCCCACTGGCCTTACCTGGGCCTAAATGCCCCACCTTCATTTATTTCGTGATTTGCAAATCTCTTGCATCCTTTTCTACCTACTCTCTTTAACCCATTGTTCGACCGTGTGTGAGCAGGAGGAGAGTTTTGTTGGGATTTGGGAAGAATGGCGTGCAAAACCCCAATCCAATGGAGTCATTGTGTTTGGGAGCTCTTCATTTGTTGTTCCTCTCCTGCCATGGCCGCAAAACTCCACGCCTATGCCAAGTGTTGTTGCGAATAGAGTTTGGCTTTCAACAACAAACTAAAACGAAGGGATCTTTCGCCATGCGTGGCCGATTGCAAGTGTATGGTGGTTAGAGATGCAGTGAAGCTAGTGAAGTAGACGTATTACCTCCACTTTCCTTGGGCGCCGCGAGGTGTGTTCTTGTGGGATCCACGAGCTTTGAGTTGACTGCAAAACGCTTTTTAACCAGTACCGTAGGCACGTTACTGTAAGGTAGAAGCCCTTTTGAGTGCCTCCATCAAGCAGGTTGTCCAACTATATTGTTATCTGTTTTGTATCGAATGCATCCTCAAATTCGGGATTCTCCTTCAAGATATTTGTATCAAAATCGACTATGTGACAATGAGAGTGTTACCAGGAGACCTGATGAAATTTTATTACAAAGATTCTCTATTGAGACCTTACTTATTTTACGATGTAACTCATGGAAGAGATCTCATAGGCGTGGATCTGTTTCATATCAGAATATTCATGAAAGCACAATTTACTTTGCAATTATTGAACCTGCTGGAAAACGTGACAGCTGTTTAGCTTCGACTCTTGTTGGTTTTTTTGTAAATCCTCCTCTTCTTCCCTGCGCGCGTGGATGGATGTCCGCACCTGTTCCAGTCTAATGTTTTGTTGGGTGTGGGATTTCGGGAGGGCGTCCAAGCAATGGAAGAGGTAGGAGGGGCGATGTTGAATCAGGAGGAATAGGCATGAGCTGCTTTTTCCCCTTTTTCCAGCTATTTTCTTTTATATTGAATGCATGATTATTGCTTTTCTCCAGTAAATGTGTCTTTGTGTTTGTTTGAGATAATCTCGCATGAGATTTTATCATTTGAAATGTTGTGTGGCTTTTGCACGCCTTCCCCGCCAAGATTGTATTTTCTAGCTTTTGCTAGATGTGTGAGGGGTCTTATTAGATACGTCTGTGTTATGCCTGTAGGAGCAATTTTCTTTTCTTCTGCGACCTGTTTTTGGACCTTCCTCAGCATGGCAATGAGGATTTGTTTGTTTAAGTTCTTGTCCTCTTTGAAAACAAAAAAAATGTGATTTTTTTACTCCTTTATGTATCCCTATGGTTATAGAGGAGAGCGGGTGATAAATGAATAAAACTATTTACCTCATGAGAAGAAGTGAATTTATTGCCCTTTTGATGTTATCACTGATGCAGTATTAATTCGTATTGGAAATGATACTAGAGAGACCCTTGCTCATCCTTTTCTTTTTAGCAATCTAATTTGGTATAATCTCATCCCAATTTCATCCCTTGGAGGTCGACTACAAGGTTGGAACATTGTAAATTTCTATTCCTTTTAGAAGCTTTAACGAACTATCGTGTATTATGTTTGTCGGATGTGACCGGTTTATGACTAGATAGTGGGTTTTCGACGCGTCTTATGCAAACATGTTTTTGGCCAAATCTAAGTTGCTTACCTAGCTTATGATGACCTTAAAAATTTTAGTACCTGGCAGCCAAGGGATATCCTCGTATCCTACATTTGTATTATCTCCTAAGCTGGTCTTATGAAAGGTCCACCGACTTCTTTGTGATGGAAAATTTGAGGGTTTGTTATAAGGAAAACCTTACTCAAACCTTTGGAGAAAATACTTAAAGTATTCAAGGACACTCGTTTTGTACATGGGATATCCTATGCTCCCACGCAATTTGTGTAAGTTTACTTAATTTTTATTATTATTATAAGAAAATCCTTTCCTTGTCGGACGCACCCACGGTAGTGAGTGCATGAACGATGTTTTACCCCTTCCGAGTAACAAACAATGAAGTATATATGTGGATGTGGTGAACATGGAGCTAAGTCTGAGGTTTGAGATGCTTTTGGGGACTGTGAAAGGTAAATTACATTTACCCCAAGCAACAATGTTTTATGAGACCTTTCTTCATTATATCATTAAGTAAGTTAATAGTGTATAACATTGAAATATTTTATTATGTTGGGAATGAAGGGTTTTTCGTTGAGGATGTGCGGAGTTGGCACTCATGCTTAAGAGTGCTTTCAAAGTTTCAACTTATCATACGTGGACGTTTTTTAACCTTGAATATATAAATAAATATTGGGTATAACAATAAAAAACGTCACTACATTCTTTAAGGTGTACGCATGTGCAATGCATTCCTTTTACATGATCTTTGAATTGGGTCCTTGAGTGGCCATAACCCCCATAGGCTGTATGAGTTTCGTAGGCTTGTGTGGCACTCTTGAGTGCAGTAGGGATGTTCGAGAATAATAAAACTTGTTACCTTC